>CM055901.1:57919470-58022739 GCA_029582155.1 Panopea generosa
AATGACGGCTGGACAGCTGTTGATTGCAACACACCTAAAGGGTCAGAGTGTGACTCAAACTGTCCACAGGGATCTAATTGTGTTTTGGAATTTGGAAAATGGAAGTGTACTGTACCACCAATAACAACGTCAACAGTTCCAACTATTAGATTAGAAACCAATGACACTCGAAATAAAAACGTCTGTAGTTCCGATTACGTCCTGCCTTCCGTTGCCGAACAAGGGTGCACACATGGACTACAATGCTTCAAAGGCGTATGTGAAGAGACGGATGGAACAGCAAATTGTGAATGTGACCCGGGCGCGCATGGCATACTATGTCACAACAAGTGCTGCTTGGACTGTGGAGAGCACGGAACATGTTACTATGACAACAGCAACGACACAACGTTTTGCAATTGCATTCGACCATATACCGGTGATAAATGTGACAAAATAAGTGAGTAGCAGAAAGAACACAGCTAAGTTTGTGATTGTATTGAAACAAAGAAAACGACATGATGATACAATATTGTAACAAAGGACACGACATTATTGTACAATATTGTAACAAAGTACAAGACATAATGATACCATATTGTAACAAAGGACACGACATAATGATACCATATTTTAAAAAAGGACATAACATAATGGTACAATATTGTAACAAACTACACGACATAATGATACCATATTGTAACAAAGGACACGACATAATAATACAATATTGTAACAAAGGACACGACATAATGATACCATATTGTAACAAAGTACATGACATAATGATACAATATTGTAACAAAGTACACGACACAATGATACCATATTGTAACAAAAGACACGACATAATGATACCATATTGTCACAAGGTACACGACATGATGATACCATATTGTAACATAGTATACGGCATGATGATACTTTATTGTAACAAAAGACACAACATAATGATACCATATTGTAACAAAGAAAAACGACATGATGAAACCATATTGTAACAAAGTACACAGCATAATGATACTCTGTTGTAACAAAGGACACGACCTAATTATATCATATTGTAACAAAGGACACGACATGATGATACCATATTGTAACATAGTATACGGCATGATGATACTTTATTGTAACAAAATACACGACATAATGATACCATATTGTAACAAGGTACACGACATGATGATACCACATTGTAAAAAAGGACATAACATAATGGTACAATATTGTAACAAACTACACGACATAATGATACCATATTGTAACAAAGGACACGACATAATGATACCATATTGTAACAAAGGACACGACATAATGATACCATATTGTAACAAAGTACACGACATGATGAAACCCTGTTGTAACAAAGTACACGACATAATGATACCATATTAAAACAAAGGACACGACATAATGATACCATATTGTAACAAAGGACATAACATACTGATACCATATTGTAACACTCTAAATTTAAAAGTTCGTACCCAACCCACCCACCCCTAAAATATTTCAGAGCTTTTTAATGAAGACAAAAAAACGCGACAAAGTAACGGCTATCAATAACATGTATTAAGTTGTAAAAGTTATAAAATAATCTTAATATTTAAAATTTAAAGCACTTCTGTATAAAACAAGAGATGGGTTAATGCCCAGTTTTAGAAAGCAAAAAATAAAGAATCATCAAGGAATAACAGACAAGAAATATAAAAAACACGCAATGAATAACGAGAACTATTCAGTAGTCGATTACTTTTCGATAAAAGCATACATTACTTAATTATAAATTTTCGAGTTATCGAATTAACATATCGTTTTACGTTTTAGTTAAACCTGAGCCATACCAAGAGGAGGACACGTGGTATTTGTGGGTTGTTGGAGTCTGTGTCGGTGTCATGGTAATACTCATAATACTGGGCGTCGTCGCACCATACCTCATGTGGCGCCACCGGGTCGTCATGGTGATGAAAATTGTGCATTACTTCCAAAAATATGAAGACGATGGTAAATTTTAATTTAATGTTTTTAAAATATATAAAAAAGAATTACATTATTGTTAAACAGTAGCAATGTCTCATGATTTATATATATTAATGTTGCCATCGTCGATATCATATCGTATATGTTATTTTGTATTAATGGATTTAAACATATCCAGCGGACACATGCGTGCACGCATTAACTACAATTGCTATGTTGTTTCAAAGCTGATATATTGAATAGGTTTTGTGCTGTTTAAGAGACAGATCAAATTGATTTTTCCTTACTGTCTATTACGATCCGTAATTTTATTCAAAATTACAGAAATAAACTAAAGGATAAATTTAGCTAGTCCGGTGTCATATTCAAGGACAAAAATCATAAACCATTAAACTATTATGCAAAAGTTCGACTTTATTCATCTTAATGAATATCACTTAAATATCAGAAATAATTAATAAAGACGATTTTTATATATAGTGTATATTGAAATATTTGTTTCAAAAGAAAGAAATAACTGTATTAAGGTAAACTTATCTATCAAAAAACATTTGAAAACATATTAAATTACGGAACTAGAAATAACGCAATCATGCCATGACAGGTGATTATTTAAAAAATGTAAATTTTGTAATCCTTTATTCGATTTTTTTTCAGACGATCGGGAATGGGACGCGTTTGTGTCATACAAGTCGTCAAATGAAGACGAGAAGTTCGTTGTTCGGACCCTCTTTCCTAAACTGGAGAAGGAGTTGGGATTCAGACTTCATTTGCATTTTAGGGACTTCATACCTGGTGAAAGTGAGTATTTAGCCTTATGTGCATAATTCAGGGACACTCATTGGGGTGGCACATGTTCATCTTAATGGGGATTTAATATTGAGTCGCTCACTGGGGATTCCTATTTTCATCAATCTGAGACTTTCACTGGGGAGTCAGAGTTTCATCTATCTGGGACACTCACTGGGGAGTCATAGTTTAATCCTTCTGGAACACTCACTTGGGAGTCATATTTTCATACTTCTAGGACACTCACCGAGAAATCAAAGTTTCATCCTTCTCGGACTCTCACCGGAGTATCATAGTTTCATCCATCTGGGACGCTCACTGGGGAGACATAGTTTCATGCTTCCACGACACTGACCTTCTGGGACACTGACTGGGAAGTCATAGTTTCATCCTTCTAGGACACTCAACGGGAAATCAAAGTTTCATCCTTCTCGGACGCTCACTGGGGAGACATAGTTTCATGCTTCCACGACACTGACCTTCTGGGACACTGACTGGGAAGTCATAGTTTCATCCTTCTGGGACACTCCCTGGGGAGTCATATTTTCATCATTCTTGGACACTCACCGGGGAATTAAAGTTTCATTCTTCTGGGACTCTCACCGGGGTATCATAGTGCCATCCTTCTGGGACTAACACTGGGGAGTAATAGTTTCATCCTTCTGGGACTAACACTGGGGAGTCATAGTTTTATCCTTCTGGGACACTCACTGGGGAGTCATAATTTCATCCTTCTGGGACACTCACTGGGGAATCATAGTTTTATCCTTCTGAGACACTCACTGGGGAGTCATAGTTTCATCCTTCTGGAACACTCACTGGGGAGTCATAGTTTCATCCTTCTGGGACACTCACTGGGGAGTCATAGTTTTATCCTTCTGGGACACTCACTGGTGAGTCATAGCTTCATGCTTCCGAGACACTGATCTTCTGGGACTCTGACTGGGGAGTCATGGTTCATCCTTCTGGGACACTCACTGGGGAGTCATAGTTTCACCAACTGGGACACTCACTGGGGAGTCATGGTTCATCCTTCTGGGACACTCACTAGGGAGTCATGGTTCATCCTTCTGGGACACTCACTAGTGAGTCATGGTTTATCCTTCTGGGACACTCACTGGGGAGTCATAGTTTCATCCAACTGGGACAACTGGGACACTCACTAGTGAGTCATGGTTTCATCCTTCTGGGACACTCACTGGTGAGTCATAGCTTCATGCTTCCGAGACTCTGATCTTCTGGGACTCTGACTGGGGAGTCATGGTTCATCCTTCTGGGACACTCACTGGGGAGTCATAGTTTCACCAACTGGGACAACTGGGACACTCACTGGGGAGTCATGGTTCATCTTTCTGGGACACTCACTGGGGAGTCATGGTTCATCCTTCTGGGACACTCACTAGTGAGTCATGGTTTATCCTTCTGGGACACTCACTGGGGAGTCATAGTTTCATCCAACTGGGACAACTGGGACACTCACTAGTGAGTCATGGTTCATCCTTCTGGGACACTCACTGGGGAGTCATAGTTTCATCCATCTGGGACACTCACTGGGGAGTCATAGTCCATCCTTTTGGGACACTCAAAAGGGAGTCAAGTTTCATTCTTCTGGGACACTCACTTGGGAGTCAAAGTTTCATCCTTCTGGGACACTCACTGGAGAGTCATAGTTTCATGCTTCCGGGACACTTACTTGGCTGTCATGTTTTCATCCTCATGGGAATCTTACTGGAGAGTCATATTTTCATCCATCTGGAACACTCACTTGGGAGTCATAGTTTCATCCTTCTGGGACACTGACTGGGGAGTAACAGTTTCATGCTTCCGGGACACTTACAGGGGCGTCAAATTTTCATCCTGATGGGACTCTTACTAGGGAGTCATGGTTTCATCCTTCTGAGACACTCCCTGGGTAGTCATATTTCCATCCTTATGGGACACTCACTTGGGAGTCATAGTTTCATCCTTCTGGGACACTAACTGGGGAGTCACAGTTTCATGCTTCCGGGACGCTTACAGGTGCGTCATATTTTCATCTTTGTGGGACACTCACTTGGGAGTCATAGTTTCATCCTTCTGGAACACTCACTGCGGAGATATATTTTCATCCTTTTTGGACACTATCTGGGGAGTCATAGTTTCATCGTTCTTTGACTCTTACTGTGGAGTCATATTTTCATCCTTATGGGACACTCACTTGGGAGTCATAGTTTCATCCCTCTGGGACACTAACTGGGGAGTCACAGTTTCATACTTCCGGGACACTTACAGGGGCGTCATATTTTCATCCTTATGGGACACTCACTTGGGAGTCATAGTTTCATCCTTCCGGGACGCTCACGGGAGCCATATTTTCATCTATCTTGGACACTCATTGAGGAGCCATAGTTTCATCCTCCTGGTACACTCACTGCGGAGCCATATTTTCATCCTTTTTGGACACTATCTGGGGAGTCATACTTTCATCGTTCTTTGACTCTCACTGTGGAGTAATATTTTCATTCTTCTGGGACACCCACTGGGTAGTGACTGTTTCATCTTCTGGGAAACTCACTGTTCATCCTTGTGGGACACTCACTGGGGAGCCATATTTTCATCCTGTTTGGACACTAACTGGAGAGGCATGGTTTCATCCTTTTGGGACATTCACTGGGGAGTCATATTTTCATTCTTTTGGACACCCTCTGGGGAGTCATGGTTTCTTTCATACTTCTATGAAACTCTCTGTTCATTCTTCTGAGACACTCACAGGGGAGTGATATGTACATACTTCTCAGACACTTTCTTGGGATCAAAGGGACATCGTACTGATTGATCATTTCCTTTTATAGAATCACTGTATATTTTATATTTACGTTAATATCATTATTGCATATTTATGTACTCACTACTGTTTATACTGTTATTGAATATGATAATCCAGACATTGGTAAATTATTTTTATATATATTTACTTTGAACGTTGAATTTATTGATGTTGCAAACTCCATAGCTATATTGTTGAATTGGACATTGATGTGTTCTTAATCGTATTTATGTATTGTTGAAAATAGATTTGTTTGTTATTGATGTGTTCCGTTTTCATGAGTAATGACGTCATAATACCCTAGTCTATTCAATCAACGCGTTACATTTTCTTATTGAGGAACAGTACGTTTACAACATATAAATGAAATCATGAACGAAATAAGGGAGTTGGTCAACATATATATTGAAATCATGAGCGAAATAAGGGAGGTGGTCAACATATATATTGAAATCATTAACGAAATAAGGGAAGTGATCAACATATATATTGAAACCATGAACAAAATAAGAGAAGTGGTCAACATAATTATAATGAAATCATGAACGAAATAAGTGAGGTAGCCAACATATATATTTAAATCATGAACGAAATAAGGGAGGTGGTCAACATATATATTGAAATCATGAACGAAGTAAGGGAGGTGGTCAACATATATATTGAAATGATGAACAAAATATGAGAGGTGATCAACATACATATTGAAATCATGAACAAAATAAGGGAGGTGGTCAACATATATATTGAAATCACGAACAAAATAAAAGAGGTGATCAACATACATATTGAAACCATGAACAAAATAAGGGAGGTGGTAAACATTTGTACTGAAATCGTGAACGAAATAAGAGAAGTGGTCAACCTATATATTGAAATCATTAACAAAATAAGAGAGGTGATCAACATACATATTGAAATCATGAACAAAATAAGGGAGGTGGTCAACATTTATACTGAAATCGTGAACAAAATAAGAGAAGTGATCAACCTATATATTGAAATCATGAAAAAAATAAGAGAGGTGATCAACGTACATATTGAAATCGTGAAAGAAATAAGGAAAATGATCAATATATTTATTGAAATTATGAATGAAATAAAGGATGTGGTCAACATATACATTGAAATCATGAACGAAATAAGGGAGGTGGTCAACATATAAATTGAAATCATGAACAAAATAAGAAAGGTGGTCAACATATATATTGAAATCATGAACGAAATAAGGGAGGTGATCAACATATATATTGAAATCATGAACGAAATAAGGGAGATGATCAACATTTATATTGAAATCTGGTCAGCATACATATTTAAATCTTAAACAAAATAAGGGAGGTGCTCAACATATACATTGAAATCATGAACGAAATAAGGGAGATGGTCAACATATATATTGAAATCATAAACGAAAGAAGGGAGTTGATCAACATATAAATTGAAATCATGAACAAAATAAGAAAGGTGGTCAACATATATATTGAAATCATGAACGAAATAAGGGAGGTGATCAACATATATATTGAAATCATGAACGAAATAAGGGAGATGATCAACATTTATATTGAAATCTGGTCAGCATACATATTTAAATCTTAAACAAAATAAGGGAGGTGCTCAACATATACATTGAAATCATGAACGAAATAAGGGAGATGGTCAACATATATATTGAAATCATAAACGAAAGAAGGGAGTTGATCAACATACATATTGAAATCATGAACGAAATAAGGGAAGTGGTCAACATATATATTGAAATCATGAACGAAATAAGAAAAGTGGTCAACATATATATTGAAATCATGAACGAAATACATGTAAGAGAGGATGTCAGCATATATATTGAAATTGTGAACGAAATAAATCTGAACAATACACATAAGAAATTTACACTGCCTGTATAATGTTTATTTGATATGTTTCTCTAACGACAATTTACCACCTACGTAAAGTGTTACTGAATCTTTTTACCACCTTTGTAAGTGTTACTGAATCTATTTTGAATTGTGTTTAATCTAGCTACCTTTATTCCAGCAATTGCCAACAACATAATCCGAGCTGTGCAGGGAAGCCGCCGCTCAGTTATGGTGATCAGTCCACAGTACATCAAAAGTGAGTTCACCAGGTTCGAATACCAGATGGCGCAGCAGGAGATGTTGAAGAGAAAACACAGAATGATTCCGATTTTACTAGAAGACATCTCGGACAGTAAAGAAACAATGGATCCAAATCTGAAAACGATACTTAATTCTGGTAAAGTAACATAAATTAAAAAGAAAGTGTTGGGTTGTGTAGCAGATTGAAATATGTTTGATGGTCGTGTTTCGTTTTTCGCTATTTAATCATGAACAGTTCAGTTTTGGAGACT
This sequence comes from Panopea generosa, assembly GCA_029582155.1. NCBI lineage: Eukaryota > Metazoa > Mollusca > Bivalvia > Adapedonta > Hiatellidae > Panopea > Panopea generosa. The sequence goes on from CM055901.1 coordinate 57,927,396, forward strand.
GAGCAGGGTTAGTTTCATATAACAAGTCAAAAGACGAAACACGAACATAATAAATAAGTTGTGTCTGTCGAGCGGTAGGTTGTATGTATATCTGGACTGAGTGGTTCCCAGAGCTCTGTTAGAATAACAATACTGTATGTTCTACATCTTTAAAATTCATTTCGAGTTTTCTTATCAAGAACGATGGGATGTAGAAATAGAATGACATTGTCTTACTATTGCTTATCTCGCATAATACACAATACAAAATGTGTAAACACGTGTAGAAACCATCTTGTAATGCATTAGAATACAGAAACTAGCTTCGCCTTATCAAACATACAAATAAATTAATATACACTGGAATATAATACATGTATGTCTAATCGAAGACACAGTCTTTAAAGGATTAGTGTTTGGGTCACGGCAGTAAAGTCAGACGAAGCAATTTGTTAAGCCCATGGTTGACAATCGATTATCACCACATTAGTCTGTTCTATAGAGTTATTTTTTATTTATTTCAGTAACCTACCTTGAGTGGCCGAAAGATGGAAATCTGAAAAAGATAGACAAATTTTGGAAAAGGTTAGAACTCTCAATGCCAAAGAAACGGAACACATCAGACGTTCTTCAGGCAAATGCGAATGTACCTAATGGTTGCAACTCTACAAAACTGGGAGATATTAAATTTTCTGTGGTCAACGAAGGTGATAAAACTGTTAACTCACATTCGATGAATGGTTATACAACAATTAATGACGCCGAACTACAAGCGATGGAAGATTACGATACAATTAATGATGATGAGCTTGACAGGACACAAGATGAGACAAGTGAAGGTGAACAAAATAAAACTGGAGACAACCTTGCATATACACATAATGAACTAAAAGACGACAATGAGACCAACATGCAAAATGGCAAAATAGAAAATAATGAAATACTTGGTCAAAATAACAGAACAAACAGCGATAAGGCTAATACGGAAAACGATAATGAAGAAGACACTGATGCAATCATACAAACCGACACAATAACAGAAAATAAAACAAATGGACCTAAAACTCAACAGGATGATTACCTCAATTTGTTGAATTGCACAAGGTGTTAGTTAAAAATCAAAACATTCAAACATATCGCATGTACTCATAAATACAATAACTGTGTTTAAAACACAACATATACTCATTGTGACATCGTTAAACCCGTCAAATTACCATAAGCGTTGAATCAATACTCAGTATTATGACTTCGTCAAACCTTTCAAATTAACATGAGCGCTAAATCAATACTCAGCATTATGACTTCGTCAAACCTGTCAAATTACCATGAGTTCTAAATCAATACTCAGTTTTATGCTTGACCAACCCGTCAAATTACAGTGAGCAATGAGTGTTGAATCAATGGCAGCACATTAACAGTTTATCAGTGTTATACTGGTTTTAAGCAAACCTGAGTTGCCAGTTTTGGCAACATTTATGTTTTGATAGAGTTTAAATTAATTGTCCATATGATATTTCCTATAAAATACATTTCAGAAGTTTTCTAACCGAACACACCATACATATAATGCATATGTGCACGTACAAGTAGTAGAAAGTGCATCAGATAACAGTTTTTCTTGTTTAAGTATAACACGTGCATTTACTGAATAACATATCAATCACTTTTGTATTAAATAATGAAAATAGGATGGCTTACTGACAATATGCTGCAGTATATATTTCCTTTAATGAGTCCTACAGGAAATAAAAAACATAAAATTGGGAGATTGGAAAGAATAAAAAAATAGACATGGCTAATGTATCGGTTCTCTTTGATACAGGAAGGGGTTTGCTTGTTATATGTATACACGATAAATACTCGTTGATTTACACCACTTGTGTAACTGTAACTAAGGCTTTTGTATATAGAAATGATTAAATGGATATTCACTCTAATTACACAGAGCATAAACTGAAAACATATTTTTGTAATTGTAAATGTTTTATAAGTTTGTTTTGTAATAGTAATGTTATGCATGTAATGTAATATTGTTGACCCCAGACTTTCAGGGTTATTGACCTCAGACTCTCAGGGTAATTGACCCCTGACTCTCAGGGTAATTTACCCCAGACTCTCAGGGTTATTAACCCCAGACTCTCAGGGAAATTGACCCCAGACTCTCAGGGTTATTGACACCCAGACTCTCAGGGTTATTGACCCCCAGACTGTGCGGTAATACAACTCCTGGGCATGCTCAGCAAATCAAAATCCTTGTTTAAAAGACTCGCGTGTTGCTGATAGTCCGCATGGCGCCGTATATAACGCCATGCCGCAATATGTCAATACTTGTAGATCATAGAATAGTTTTGCCAAAAAAGTTTTTTTTTAATATTACATTGATGTTGCCATGATGGTCATGGTCACGCATGTTTCATGATTTGATATAATATGTAATGTTTTAATTATATAATAACTTAATTATTTGCTATCACTAACATGTACACATGGCGGCATCGGTGTTTTTGGTTTGTTTAAGATATTGTAATATTCGGTTTATTCTTGACAAAGGCCTCCTATCCATATACAGTAGAACCTCCTAAGCTCGAATACAGATGGCTCGAACACCATATGTAGCTCGAACCACTTATCTGGTCCCGGCAAAATTCCTATTTAGATGTATATACACGTACACGTATGGCATGATGTTGAACAATACTTGGCTCGAACAACCCATAACTCGAACTAATTTCTCCAGTTTCGTCGGGTTCGAGCTATTGAAGATCTACTGTACAGTTATAAGTATGCCGGTACGTAGTTAGAACAGTGTTTGTGAGATCGATATGTGTATTCAGTGTACACTCTCAAATATACATGTAGATACAATTCAATCATAGATACATGATGACAAATAGTGCAATCACTTCAAACATCTTTCATAATATGCATGTAATTAAATATTAAATGTATTTCATGTGGGTAAGATATAATACAGTTTTGCAAGAATGTCTATCGTATAGTTAGATAAGTCGAACAAAGCACACAGTCAATTCACCAACATTTTCTTAAGTTTACCTCAATACTTAAAAAAGTTCGCTCTATTTTGGTTACATGTTCTTTTATGAACATCAATGAAAACGTATATAATTATAATGGAACCAATTTAAAATCATGATTGCTTGGGATTTCTTGGATAATCTCTTAGATGCATTTTTTTTAAGTATTTAAGTACACGTATGTATAGTTATACGTTGGTAAAACAGCAGCCTGTATATACTAGTAGTTTTGTTGCAGTACGCACAAAATTTTGGTTCATATGGTATGCCTAAATGTCGTCCTCTCTTTATCATATGCTTATATGCAGGCGTTCTAAATGGCAATATATATCTACGAAATTGTATTATATCTACCACTTTAATGTAGTTTTGTGTTTGAAAAGAAGTACATTGACCGTTTAATCTCTGAATATATAGTTACATAGAATGATTCGTAACAAAGTATCGCTCCCATGTCTTACCAAATCCGTTATCATTTTTCACAACAGTCGCACAGTTTTTATACCCTATTTCATCATAATATAATAACATAGCAATGCGTTTTCTAATTAGTCTGGTATTAGGTGATGAGAGTCGTTTCCGTCACTATTTAATACAGATTGTAACAGATAGCAATCTGTCACATTCACCTAAAACAGCAACAGTTGAAGATCTAACACTATCAAACGATTACAAATTAGCTTACACACTGTTCCAAAGTACAGACTCGTATATAAGTATATAGAGAGATATCTTTAAATCAAATAAATTAGATATTTTAGTATGTAATACAGTTGTGTGTATTGTTTACACAATCTGCAGCATGTGTCAGGGTTCAAACTCTTGTGGAGCGCGTGGTCCAGTGGTAGAGTTCCGAACTCATGATCGGAGGGTTGTGGGTTCGATCCTCCGCTACGGCTATGTGTAGTGCCCTTGAGCAAGACACTTTTTCCGCATATGATTTGTACTGGTTCTACCCAGGAAGACTTCGAGCGTGATTTGTCTAAGTTGTAAGAACTTGTTTCACAATCGAAGGAAAATAAATAAGTTTAAACTCAAACTCTTCACTAGTTCAAGATCTGCAAGTAATACCAATAATATGGTGTGCTTATTACAGAGTTAGAGTTCAATATCAACCAACTGATGCGTCATATTTCATAGATAAATCAAATTTTCAGTTTGATATTGTAATCCTTGTTTAATTGTTTAAAACTAGAATACTGTTTTATATATAGTCGTATATTAAACTTTTTATGTTTTTTAACCACTTAACCATCTCATAAATGTATAATTATCTCGATGTTTAGTCCTTTTTTAGCTTTCAGTTTCAATTTTCCTACGTAATCACTTCCGGAATGTATAAACACATTCATGGATTAGTACAATTTAAAGAAATATTTCTCAAAATACCTATCTAGTATAATTTGGTGTTGTTTTGAAAAAAATGCTTATAAAATACCTATGGTTAAGTTCATCTACTTCATTACAAATATGAAGCTATTAACATAAATATACGTGAAAAAGTTATGAGTGATAATACGCCGTCTTGGTCTACTGAAGTCGACCATGATATAAAATATGATTGATTACTTTATCTTCTGTCTGACATCTAGGTATTTCTTTTAGTACAACTGCGTAAGTTATTTGTAATTATTACATAATTGCAAATTCTATTAATCACTTTAAAGCTTTATATTTATAATGGAGTTAAAGTAAAAAAATCTTAGCAATTCTAATAAAATCGTGTATCTCTCATTAATATTGAACTGCATACACACAACTGTATATTCTTGTTTGATTATTCGTGTGTTTATATGTTAGATTATTGTTGTACTATGTAAATATGTTGAGGGCCTCATGGAAGATTAAATGTATACAAATGGTTTATCTCGTTGATAAAACTGTTATTATTATTGTTGTAATTTTTAATTTCTAGTTTAAAAAAAAACATACTACCAAATACTATTACCAAAGCACTGTTATATCTTTTAAAAATATTTTCATTCAAGTTTAACCATACCCCTATTTTTCATAGTAATAAAATATTTCTAATAGCTAATAAAAAAAGTCGACAACAAACGGACATGTTTTTTTATTAAAAGGTATTATATATAGTCATATTCATATAACTGCTGCAAAAAATAATAGTTTCCTAAAAGAAAAGCATATTCAATTTAACATACAAAATTCATAAGATGTCAACTTCATAGTCATCATTCTTAATTCAAAGACCGCGGCGTGGTCTAGTGGTAGAGCGTCCGCCTCGCATGCGGAAGGTCGTCGGTTCGATCACCGGCCGGGTCATACCAAAGACTTTAAAAATGGTACTAGAAGCTTCCTCGCTTGCTTTGCATTTAGAGGAGAGTTCTAGGTATAGTCGGCCCGGTGTCAGTATAATGTGACTGGGTGGGGTATCATACCATGTGTCTGCGGCATGATATTTCAGTGTGACAGAGCTCAGAATACTGTCTCAAGTAGTGTGACACCGTCGCGATATGACTGAAAAATTGTTGAAAGCGACGCTAAACACCATACAACAACATCTTAATTCAAAATATCTATATAATGTATAGTGTTGACATGTATATACCCATTACGCTTTTTGAACTACATCGTTCTATTTTAGATGGAACCTACTGTTATTTAGGGATGACAGAACATTCATCTGTTACACGCGTTGTACAATACAAAAGATTCAATATTAATGTGTTACCTGTATTGGATGAGTTCAATTATATAATGACGTAGTCTCACAATACACAATAGCGTATTCGGTTTATATATATATATATATATATAAGTTTGTAAATAATCATTAAGTTAACGCTCGCTAACCGTAATGACGTATGTAAAGGTGGGAGTGTTCAATTAAATAGTGCATAAAACCAGCCACCACAAATACGGAAACTATTTATTGCACACTATATCAATAAATCTGAAAAAAAAATACAAAAAGTACATAATGCAGTTGCGGGTTTGACGTAGTAAACTTGCTACAAGATTATTTAAAGTAAGACTTAATACTTTAGATATTTGCAGTGTTCATTTAATAATAAATTGTCCAAGTATCTGTATTAATTATTTATGGTCAGTAAATTATGGTGTACGATCAGGGTCAAAAGCACCGGTACCGGTGCACCGCTATTATATCGGTGCACCGATATAATTGTTTTAACGATGCACCGATAAAATATACCATTGTACCGTTAAAATATATCGGTTCACCGTTAAAAGTGGCGGACCATCGTTATAATATATTGATATACCGTTATATAGCGGTAATATCGGTGCACCGCTATATTTTAACGATACACCGCTATATTTTATCGGTCCACCGCTATATTTTAACAATGCACCGCAATATTTTTATCGATGCACCGCTATAATTTAACGGTGCACCGTTACTTATTTAACGGTCAACCGAAATTTAATAGTTGTGCGCCGTTAAATAAAATATATTGGCACCCCTAGCATTTCTTTAATAGCTTGAAATTATGACTGAATTAAATAACAATTATAATCAGAATTTTGCTCAGAATTCAAATGTATTATTGAAAGAAAACTTAAAATGTCAGAAAAATGGTAATGTACTTGTTTTGACAAAGTCTTTTCACTACACAAATGTTACTACTCAAATTAAATGTTTTATTGAAACATCAACCGATTAGAGGTTCAAACTCTTAAAAACCCATATACTAGTATACATGTTTTACTTCTTAAATAAGCATAACTTTATAAAATTAAGTATCAATTTAGAGGTATACAGTTGTAAATCAGTTGGATACGACAAGTGACCGAATGAAATGCATTCGTCAATTACTCTTTAAACAACTCAATTGAATACTTAGTCGTTAAAGCACAAAACTCTGTATTCCTTTTAAAAATGTATAACTGTACATGAGAAATATTTACCAGTTCTATTTATTCGTTCCACTTTATAAGTTATAAAACGTCCTTGAATTTGATACAAACATTTATACTAATAAATATCCAACACCTGCTTCTGACTTATTAAAAACATTATTATTTTAATCAGTTTTATTAAGATAACTGTTTTGCTGTTTTCCATACTGTACATAACACAAGGACCTATATATGTAATCTTTATTTCAGTCTCATCACTGTACAACGTATATATGATATATAATTCCTTGATAACATGTGTTAATTATGGTCAAAAATTGAGGGGTTGTGAAATATATATATAATCACATGAAACATGCATTTTTGTAATATTAATATATAACTCACGATAAACCCATCAATTATACATTATTTTGGTATATATAAGGTGGGTCAATATACGTTTCCGTAGTTGTAACTTTATGACCTCTTGTCGCAGTTGAGTAATTTTCTTTTGATAACAAGGTGAAATTATTTGCATCTTTTTCTTGTTAGAAGACAATGTCTGGTTAATTTAAATACGTTATAATAATGAACAATAAATTTGTTTTAACGGTGCACCGATAAAATATACCGTTGCACCGTTAAAATATATCGGTACACTGTTAAAAGTGGCGGTCCATCGTTATAATATATCAATGTACCGTTATATACCGGTTCACTGCTATATTTTATCGGTCCACCGCTATATTTTAACGATACACCGCTATATTTTTATCGATGCACCGCTATATTTTAATGGTGGACCGACGATTTATTACAGGTTCACCGTTACTTATTTATCGGACCACCGGTATTTAATAGCGGTGCACCGTTAAATAAAATATATCGGTCCACCGCTATCGTCACACCACCGAATCAAAAGCCTCGTTCAAAAATCGCAGATGAGTAATTTTCTTTTGATAACAAGGTGAAATTATTCGCATTTATTTCCTGTAGGAAGACAATGTCTGGTTTAAATCAAAACCGTTATAGTCAAGGACAATTGTTTGCGAATTTGTAATACGTATAGTAACTTGGACGTATACGGCGGGAAAGGAATCGCATCATATGTTACAACGGAGAGCAAGAACAAATTGTATTGTCCTTATCCTATCTTGGTGTAGTTTTCACTCAAGGAGGATCTTTCAGTGAAGCTCAAATGACTCTAGCTGTAAAAGCTTAAAAAGCAATTTTTAAACTGAATAAACATCTCATATTTTTTTCCGATATTTCTATTAGTCAAAGATTAGAACTTTTTAATAAACTTATATTTCCTATTCTGAATTATTCTTGCGAAGTCTGGGGATTTCATAGTTCAAATAATATTGAACGAGTACATACAATGTATTGTAAATGTATTTTAAAGATAAAACGTACAACACAAAATGATTTTGTTTATGGTATATTAGGAAGAACGAGTCTTATTAATACAAGATATTACAGAATTGTAAAATATTGGTTGAAAAATTTGCATAGCTGTGAGAATAAATATAATTGTAAAATTATATATAACATGTTGAAACATGATGCTGAAACTTACCCAAATAAAGTTTCCTGGGTAACATTAGTACGAGACCTCTTGTCATCTTTGGGATTTTATAAGGTCTGGCTTGCACAAGGTGTTGGTAATATAAACATTTTCTTAAGTATATTTAATCAAAGATACTAGTCTACAGTCTTGGCATGAACGCTTGGAAAATTCCACAAGGGCAAGAGTTTTAGAGAAGTTATTATTTTTAACTATCAGTTCTTTCTGAAGTGTATAAATATATCCAGATTTAGAGTAGCAATTACTAGATTAATCGTTTCATCTCACAACCTTAAAATAGAATCTGGTAGATGGCATAGACCGAGAAGTATCCCTTTTGAAGATAGAAAATGCAACTCTTGTCAAACAATTGAAGACGAATATCATTTCATTATGGAGTGTTCATTATATGTAGAATTACGTAGAAAATTCATGAATAAATACTTTTGGTATAGACCAAATATGTATAAACTAGTACAATTTTTCGGTAGTAAAGATGAAAATGTAGTTAGGAATTTAAGCATGTATATTTTTAAATCTTTTGAAAAGAGGAACATTATTGAAAATAAATAACACTATTGTATTTACCGTGTCTCTGGTTTAAACTGTATTTGATATGTATGTAAAATATATATACGTATGAATGTGTATATGTATATGCATATGGTATGTGTAAGTAAGTACTTGTGTTATGACATGTGTTACTAAATTATATGCATAAAAAAATGTTAAGCTTGTTCATTTTAAATCACATGAAATAACTTATATTTTTCAATGATCTGATTAAAAAAAAAGTCTGCTTGTAAACATGTTGATTGTGGCTTAAAAAATGTATATTCTAATAATTATAAAGTATACTTACTTGTGTATTAACATCATACATGTACTTTCTCCGTAACAAGAATACATGACAGCATTTCTCTATTTTCTGTGTTTGATTTTCCGCAAATTTTTTATGTATGGATTTTATTAAATGTAACCACATTAAATAAAACCAATTGATTAACATGTATCTGGTATATATGTTTTATGTATTTTCTCTTTTTTTCTTTACACTTTTTTGTAATATAAGATACAGTATGTTATACGTCATGTATGTAAATTTATTCCTGTTTTGTTCACACGGGCCTAAGGCCTATTGAATTGCAAATAAAAGTTTCTTTCTTCTTTTTGTTGCTGGTATGAATCACGCATGTTCTTTTGAATTCTAGCGTAGGCAGGAAATGTGAAAAAAATGAACCCGGAAAATCCGGCCCCATTCCAAAACGGCCATGGAGAATCCGGCCCCTAGATTATCCGGCCCCTGAAGAATACGGCCCCATTAAGCTTGATCCATCCTGTCCACATTTTTATTTTTTTATAGCAATATTAGGGTTATTTATCATAAACAATACATGCATAATATGTATACGCTTACATTAAAATATTTATGAAATACACATAAAAACGGTAAACTTGATAATTTGTGTCGCACATTGTACAAACAAATCAACAGTTTGTTCATACATCGCAATTATTGAAACTGTGGAAATGTAACATTGGAAAGCAATTTGCTTTTGATTTTGTAAGATATTATAAATATTCACCATTTTCAACAGACTATATATGATGGCAGGTCAATACCTTTTTTAATTATGCATGTGTAAATAAAGACTAATTGTATTAATCTCCGTTGTTTATGAATACAGTAATCTATTTGCCTTTGAGAAAAACACACATCATTTTAACATAAACTACATTTTCAACATGAGATATTGCATATAAAATTTAAACACGAAGTCTAAATACACTCTCTAAACTGCACACCTTTGAAATACTCGTATCAAATATAATCTATTCTGTTCATTGTGTCCATGATCATCTCATCTTATCAAATAGCTAGTTATTAACATCACATTTTGAATCAGTTTTTCCACGTACAACACTTATTCAATAACGTATGATCATACATACCCTGCAAATATTTGCACATTAAGGTTAAGTTTTGTCCCATAGCATTTTGAATCATAAACATTACATACCCAAATCACGCAACTGTCTGCTGAACATTGAACTGGATGTCTACTGAACAGAGAGCTATTATGATACTACACGATATGAAAATTTGAATTAGAAGAAAATTATTTTCCTTTGTATAACAAAGTCTCCGATAGAGAGAGTAAGTGTATGTACACGGGTATACCGCGTACATTTGGCGGTAATCGGTCATTTAGCGTTGAATGTGCGATCAGTACAAGCGGATTTAAAAAGCATGAATATTGAAAATGAGGGCACCAGAAGATGTTTCTATTTCATAAACATAAAATTATGATATGGTTATTAATAAAAAAAAATTAAAGGACGATATTGACATAGGGATATTTACATTATCATATTGAATGATAAATACATGTATGCACATGCATGATATTAGATGTTTGCACTCTCGAGCGCTAGTAACAATTAAACATATTTAATTGAAATTGTGTTGTTTTTGTTCTGTTTATGGAAAAGGCGGAAGTAGAAGGGAATAACCCAATACTACATATATTGTTAACGCTAGTTATAACGCAATAGTTTAGAAGACAAATTTAGCTTACATTTTTTCTATCATATTGACAGAAAGACGAAATTTAAATACGATTGACAATTTTGTCTCAGATTACCACACATATTCAAAATAGAATGCACTTCAACCATTAAAAAATATCTTTAAAAAATTAAAGCGCATTTAAAGGATTGCATAAATACATGGTATTTTACAAACCAAGCTAACTCAAGACGACGCACTCAATAGATATCAATAAGATACAGTGGGGACATTATTTACAATCACAATACAGTTGTATTGAATAAACACAAAATCCTTTATATCAGGAACATTTGGTCCCGTTAAGTTATTGACGTTGCTATTCGCTAAAATTAATTGCATACTATCGTATTACATTTTCCTTAAGATATACAATTTATTTTTTTCTTGTCTTCTTTCATAAAATTGTAATGATTAATGACAAACTTATAACCGATCTCAGAGAGAGAGAGAGAGAGAGAGAGAGAGAGAGAGAGAGAGAGAGAGAGAGAGAGAGAGAGAAATGAATATATATATATATTTATTTATTTATTTATTTTAATATAGTTTTTGTGGGTTTTTTTTTCCTGTATATATCTTTTTAAAAGTATCGTATTGAGAGATAGAACGAGTGAGAGAGATGTATATAATTATATTCATTGTTTAAGATTATATTAATTAATCAATTATAAATCATACGTGTTTAATTCCCAAAAAATAGCTACTTTTCAATAGCAGTCATTGATTATTGTAAGCACTATATAATTCCCGTTATGAGAAATATTTCAATAACATTCCCGCAGTAATTAATATGTGCGTTTCAAATTATCTAATAACTTTCCAATATTTCATTAGAAATACCAAATAATAAATGATATTATTTTTAATTTAATTTGAGACCGGATTTTCCATGCTAAATGGGGCCGGACATTCCAAGGACATTTCTTCCAGGGGCCGGATTTACATGGGGCCGGATATTCCATAACGCGAAAAAAACAAAATATCACCGCTGTCAGGCAGACGGACGGACGGACCTGTCTCCTCCTGACACGCATCTCAAAAGTATTATCTAACAACTCTCATCTCTAAACACGCAATCTCACAACTATTATCTCAATTATTATAACATATTTAAATTATCCAGACAATGTCTTCAGTCAGGAAATAGGTGCGAATAAATGCACCGATCAGTAAATGTTTAAATTTTTTTTTTAATTAGAATTTTAATTTGAAAAATCTAGCATTCTTTTAAAAAAGACTCATAACCAGTACACTGCCATTTTTTAAAACTATTTTAAACTCTTTTAAGTTTCAATTCATAATTATTATTTAATTCTGTGAAAAATATTTTATGATCGTTATTTAAATTTGACACTTATTATATCACCTTAACTTTGGTACCATAATTATTGAATTCAGACATTGTTTCGAAAAGTTATTAAAGAAATGCTAATTGTGATCCTAAATTTCAACCGTGTGTATTGTTGCTTGTTAGCCTCCTCCGATCTCTGTAATGATTTTGGAACGAGGCTTTTGATTCGGTGGTGTGACGATAGCGGTGGACCGATATATTTTATTTAACGGTGCACCGCTTTTAAATACCGGTGGTCCGATAAATAAGTAACGGTGAACCTGTAATAAATCGTCGGTCCACTGTTAAAATATAGCGGTGCATCGATAAAAATATAGCGGTTTATCGTTAAAATATAGCGGTGGACCGATAAAATATAGCGGTGAAACGGTATAAAACGGTACATCGATATATTATAACGGTGGACCGCCACTTTTAACGGTGTACCGATATATTTTAACGGTGCAACGGTATATTTTATCGGTGCACCGTTAAAACAAATTTATTGTTCATTATTATAACGTATTTAAATTAACCAGACATTGTCTTCTAACAAGAAATAGATGCGAATAACTGCACCATGTTATCAAAAGAAAATTACTAAACTGCAACAAGGGGTCATAAAGTCACAACCCCTCAACTTTATGACCATATCTAACACGTGTTATCAAGGAATTATATATCACATATAAGTCCTTGTGTTATGTACAATATGAAAAACAGCAAAACACAGTATCTTAATAAAATTGATTAGATAATAGTGTTTTTGATAAATCAGATGCAGGTGTTAGATATTATTATAATTGTTTGTATCAAATTCAAGGAAGTTTTATAGCGTATAAACTGTAACGAATAAATAGAACTGGTAAATATGTTTCGTGTACAGTTATACATTTTTTTAAAAAAGAATACACAGCTTTGTGCTTTAACGACTAAGTATCCAATTGAGTTGTTTTAAAGAGTTATTGGTGAATGAATTACATTCGGTAACTGGTCGTATCCAACTGATTTACAACTGTATAACTCTAAATTGATGCTTACTTTTATAAAGTTATGCTTATTTAAGATGTAAAACATGTATACTAGTATATGAATTTTTAAGAGTTTGAACCTCTAACCGTTTAATGTTTCAATAAAACATTTAATTTGAGTAGTAACATTTGTGTAGTGAAAAGACGTTGTCAAAACAAATACACTACCATTACTCTGACATTTTAAGTTTTCAATTCATAATACAATTGAATTCTGGGCAAAACTGTATTATAACTGTTATTTAAACTTGTCAATAATTATATAAGCTTTACTTTGGTACAATAATTATTAAATTCAGACATTATTTCGAAAAGTTATTAAAGAAATGCTAAGTGTGACCCTAAATTTTAACCGTGTGCATTGATTGTTGTTAACCTCCTCCGATCTCTGTAATGATTTTGGAACGAGGCTTTTGATTGGCTTATGCCAAAGATCCTAATACAGCGGTGTGACGATAGCAGTGGCCCGATATATTTTATTTAACGGTGCACCGCTATTAAATACTGGTGGACCGATAAATAAGTAACGGTGCACCGGTAATAAATCGTCGGTCCACCGCTAAAATATAGCTGTGCATCGATAAAAATATAGCGATGCATCGTTAAAATATAGCAGTGGACCGATTTAATATAGCTGTGCACCGATATTATATAGCGGTGTACCGGTATATAACAGTACATCGATATATTATAACTGTGGACCGCCACTTTTAACGGTGTATCAATATATTTTAACGGGGCACCGGTATATGTTATCGGTGCACCGTTAAAAGAATATATATAGGTGCACAGGTACCGGTGCTTTTGACCCTGATCGTACACCATAGTTAATAAAGCAGAAATTTGTCCGTCGACACAAATACCCCAGCTAGTGGAAGGTAACATAACTATATTGAATTTGACCTGTATTATATTTATACAGGTATACACGAAATGTTAATTAAATACACAAACCCCTTCAGAAGTTATTAATAGAAAACTTGTTTTACCTCGGACGCACGGAAGAACAGATAAATGAAAGGACGGACGAACAATATAGGTAACGCTTAATACCATTGCATCATTGTTTGACTGGCGGGGGCATAAAACGACTTTCCAAATAATTTATAAATGCAAATTAGTTAAAAGTTGGGTAGTCCTAAATCGCAGCTGGTCAGGTTCGATAAACTACATGTATTAACGAAATGCAAATATAAATGCCAACATATATTTGACATAGGTACTATATCAAACAAGAAGCTCACGTTGGCCCAAAGGTGCTCACCTGCGGCAGAGGAGAGAAAGAAGGCAATTTTTGATAATCTGCGGTAAGGGTCATACCTCTGGCATTAAAAGTTGGTCCGTTCACATAACATGTGTATATAACTACTGTGCAAGTTTGGTGATGACCAAGTGAAAACTGCGTGTGCTAGAATGCACACAAGATTGAATAAATCAAACAATTTATTGATGATTCAAGGGTCATAACTCCACCATTAAGTATCCGACATGGCCAGTTCAATATCATGTCTAAGATATTATGGTTATTAAACTACTGTGTAAGTTTAGTGTGGATCAAATACAAACTGCGAGTGCTGGATCACAAACGTCAAATAATACATTTCAGGACACATGGGCCATAAATATTGCAATACATATCCTATTTGGCCAGTTCAAGAATATGTCAAGATATTTTGGTTGTATAATTACTGTGTAAGTTTGGTGAAGATCAAATGAAAACTAAGAATGCCAGAATGCTCACAATGTCAAATAATGTAATATTTTATTATTCAATGACTATTGCTGACAATAACGACCTGATTTGTCAAATTTAAAAAATATATATATATTTATATAACTACAGGACTGTTTGGGGAAGATCCAGTAAAAACTATAGATACACAACGTTAAACAAATATAAATATTTTTTGACAGTTCATGAGACACCCCGATTTAGTCAGTTCAAAAACAAAATTTCGAGGTATAGTATTATATTTATATACCTATATGCACAACGTCAAATAGTTTTTGGCAATTCAAAAGCTATAAAACAACTGTTTTGGTGAATATACAATGAAAAGATGCAGGTGCTAAAGAGCAGAGACAGCCAAATAACGTATTTAATACAATTCATGGTCCATTACTCCAACATTAACTGTCCGATTAGGCCATTAAAAAATTGTCCCACACTCGATTTGGCATGTTCAAAAACTCGTCCAAGATATTACGGTCATATAACTACTGTGTAAGGATAATACATGAATGCGTGCATGCTTACGTGCATGCACGGTGTTGTTTAACACACCATCAATGCATTTACTCATTGTAAAATGGTGTATCTGAGACAATGGTATACTTAAAATACACATTTTATGTGCGCCGCTCTACTCTGTGTAAAAATAACACATTAATGCATACATTTATTTGTCTGGCAAACGTAATCGGTAAATTACGAAAATAACTCTCAGTTTGCACAAACTTTTTTGCCATATGAACACATCATATCACATTACATATAATCTATTATCATGCTTATTAATCAAATACAATTACAGGCAAAAGTGTCTGACAACAACGTATCTCAACATGAGATAATGCCATTCCCTGTACTCTCCATAGTCAACGTCTCCCTGTTTCGTGACTGTAAAATGAATGAGTATTTTTATTTTTTATTTTATGTCTCATCATATATATTCAGCAATATAAAACATACATTACAATATCACATAAGAAGATGTACATATGTCATTCTAAAATAGAATTATAAGAGACCATATTAACTTATCTAAGAAAACATACATTCGATATATATTACATTATATTTTAAAGGCAATTTATAATAATATAATACATAATAAAAAATAAAAATTGAACAACGGACGTAAATCTTAATCCAACGTTATATTTTTTTTTTAAATATACCGCACAATTTAAAGCTGTAAATAAAAGTACTTTACTAAAATTTAGTAATGAAAAATTTCGCCCGGATACTACACTAATAAACGCTTATTTAAAAAATGTCTTAAAGAATCATTTATCATATCAAATCAGATTTGTTATGACCTGATTTACAGCTGTTGTTCAATGTTTAACATAAAAATTTACTTTAAATGTACATTTAAAAGTGATTTAAAACACACAGCTAGCGATATAAGTAACTCCGCTGAAGTATTAGGAATCAGGTTTTGGCACAAATTCGAATCACATCTGGACTTTTAAATATATAAACTAGTTTATTCTCATTACTAATTGTACTAAAATTAAGATCTAGTGATATTGCTTTCTCGACTAGGTAATGCCGGATATCATTATACAATGGGCATTTTAACATAACATGTAATTCATTTTCTACTTCATTTGTACAGAAAGGACAGACCCTTTCAGCTACTGGCAATCGTTCGTACCTCCCGGTTTCCAAACGAATGGGTGCATTTCCACACCTAAATGTACTAAAATATCACCTGTGATTACGTGGAAGTAAAACATTACAATAATTTTCAGTTTCAAAAGATTGCTTAAATAACTTGTATGTTCTTAATTTATTCCCCCAAACATTACTTCATCAACTATCTGAATTTATATTAGTATTCCAGTCTGCTATGAAATGAGACAGCGACGCTTCTTTCACTTCATTCAAAAATTTGTGTTAACCTATAGACATATTAACATTAACATTATTGTAATCTTAGAATAGTTATTTAAAACTTTAAAACACCAATTCTTACACCCCGGACCGTTAACATTTAAACAATACAAAACTATTTTCTTATTACACCCCGTATTAGAAATATGACTAGTTCGTATCCAATAACTGGAGACTGAAAGTATTTGCTGCCACCCCATATCACCGGCCATTGCAGCTGTGTTTTTAGTGGTACCGGAAAAAAACTCGCATAGCTCTATTCTGCACCGCTTCTATACAAAAGAAATTGTGTGTACCCAATATTGCTGCACCATCAGCTATAACAGATCATACTAAGGATTCATATAATTTTGTATACACTTTATACGGCATTCCACCAATTGTTTTATATTTAGAAATCAACAAACCTAATGCTCTACTGGCTGATAAAGCAACAAAAGACGCAGTGACATTAAAGTTTAAATGTTTTTCTACAACGTCATTGTGCATAATTTATTTAGGTTTTACGTCAAGTTTACTCATTCAATGTTATAAATGGCATTCAGTGTTCTGTCTATACCTTACAGGTAAGGAGAAATCTTAGTCATCAACATAATTTAAGATATACAGCCAGTTAACACTAATGACATTAATTTTGTTTGTAATAAGAAAAGATCGCCGTACTATTTACATGAATCTGACGTTAATAACACTAGTAACGTGCATGTATGACACTGCATATATTATAGTGCGTGTGTTTTATTGGTGCAACTCATGGTGTATCAAGAAAAAATAACATAACTGATAGTTTACAATACACTCAGTAAAAAAGTTCAAACAGCAAACGTGATATTAACACGAGATGCCCATTAGCATAGTGTACATAACTGCATCCTGCTATATCCATGTATCGTTAGGGTAATATACAATATATATCTACATTAGCATAGTGTACATTACTGCATCCTGCTATAGCCATGTATCGTTAGGGTAATATACAATATATATCTACTCTTTTAAAGTAAACGCGGCGCACCCAACTGTGTAGTGCAGTACAGTACAGTACAAAACAGCACAGTACAATACAATACAAATAGTAAATTACAATACAACACAATACAATGCAGTACAATACAAATCAGCAAATTACAATACAAAAAGGTGCTGTGCTGTGCGGTGCTGTGCGGTGCGGTGCAGTGCAGTGCAGTGCAGTGAAGTGCAGTGTAGTGCAGTGCAGCACAGCACAGGACAAAACAGCACAAAACAGCACAGTACAATACAATACATACAGTAAACTACGATACAGCAAAAGACAATACAGTACCATACAAAAAAGCAAAATACAATACAGTACAATATAAATCAGCATCAAGATACGACACGGCACGGCACGGCACGGCACGGCACGGCACATCACATCACAGCACAGCACAGCACAGCAAAGCACAGTACATACAGAACATCACAATATAGCACAATAAAATACAATAAAGTACAATATAGTAGAGAGCAATACAGTACAATATGGTATAATACAACAGTCTATAGTACACATGTTACCAATACATGCTTTCAAATCAACACCGTACATCTCCGTATTTGTAACTTTATCATTAATTTCAATCAAATAACAATAACTATAGCTATATGATGATATTAGACACAGCAGTATTGTGCCAAGGTAGCATCTAGCGTTGATATAAGCCACAGTAGTATTGCGCCTGATAGCACCTGGCATTGATATTAGACACAGCAATAGTGTGCCTGGTAGCACCTGGCGTTAATATAAGCCACAGCAGTAGTGTGCCTGGTAGCACATAGCGTTGTTATTAGACACAGCAGTAGTGTGCCTGGTAGCACCTGACGTTGATATAAGACACAGCAGTAGTGTGCCTGGTAGCACCCAACGTTGATATAAGACACAGCAGTAGTGTGCCTGGTAGCAACCAACGTTGATATTAGACACAGCAGTAGTGTGCCTGGTAGAACATGGCGTTGATATTAGACACAGCAGTAGTGTGCCTGGTAGCACATAGCGTTGATATAAGCCACAGTAGTAGTGTGCCTGGTAGCACCTAGCGTTGATATAAGACACAGCAGTAGTGTGCCTGGTAGCACCAAACGTTGATATAAGACACAGCAGTATTGTGCCTGGTAGCACCCAACGTTGATATAAGACACAGCAGTAGTGTGCCTGGTAGAACATGGCGTTGATATTAGACACAGCAGTAGTGTGCCTGGTAGCACCAAACGTTGATATAAGACACAGCAGTAGTGTGCCTGGTAGCACCCAACGTTGATATAAGACACAGCAGTAGTGTGCCTGATAGAACATGGCGTTGATATTAGACACAGCAGTAGTGTGCCTGGTAGCACCTGACGTTGATATAAGACACAGCAGTAGTGTGCCTTGTAGCACCTAGCGTTGATATTAGATACAGCAGTGGTGTGCCTGGTAACATCTGGCGTTGATATTAGACACAGCAGTAGTGTGCCTGATAGCACCTGACGTTGATATAAGACACAGCAGTAGTGTGCCTGGTAGCACCTAACGTTGATATAAGACACAGCAGTAGTATGCCTGGTAGCATCTGGCGTTGATATTAGACACAGCAGTAGTGTGCCTGGTAGCATCTGGCGTTGATATTAGACACAGCAATAGTGTGCCTGATAGCACCTGACGTTGATATTAGACACAGCAGTAGTGTGCCTGGTAGTACCCAACGTTGATAAAAGACACAGCAGTAGTGTGCCTGGCAGCACCCAACGTTGATATAAAACACAGCAGTAGTGTGCCTGGTACCACCTGGCATTGATATTAGACACAGCAGTAGTGTGCCTGGTAGCACCTGCCATTGATATTAGACACAGCAGTAGTGTGCTTGGTAGCACCTGGCATTGATATTAGACACAGCAGTAGTGTGCCTGGTAGCACATGGCGTTGATATTAAACACAGCAGTAGTGTGCCTGATAATACCTGGCGTTGATATTAGACACAGCAGTAGTCTACCTGATAGCACCTTGCGTTGATATTAGACACAGCAGAAGTGTGCCTGGTAGCACCTGGCGTTGATATTAGATACATCAGTAGTGTGCCTGATAATACCTGGCGTTGATATTAGACACAGCAGCAGTGTGCCTAATAACACCTAGCGTTGATATTAGACACAGCAGTTGTGTGCCTGATAGCACCTGACGTTGATATTAGACACAGCAGTAGTGTGCCTGATAGCACCTGGCGTAGATATTAGACACAGCAGAAGTGTGCCTGATAGCACCTGTCGTTGATATGAGACACAGCAGTAGTGTGACTGGTAGCACCTGGTGTTGATATTAGACACAGCAGTAGTGTGCCTGGTAGCACCTAGCGATGATATCAGACACAGCAGTAGTGTGCCTGGTAGCACATGGCGTTGATATTAGAGACAGCAGTAGTGTGCCTGGTACCACCTGACATTGATATTAGACACAGCAGTAGTGTGCCTGGTAGCACATGGCATTGATATTAGACACAGCAGTAGTGTGCCTGGTACGACCTGGCATTGATATTAGACACAGCAGTAGTGTGCCTGGTAGCACCTGGCGTTGATATTAAACATAGCAGTAGTGTGCCTGATAATACCTGGCGTTGATATTAGACACAGCAGTAGTGTGCCTGATAGCAGATTACGTTGATATTAGACACATCAGAAGTGTGCCTGGTAGCACATGGCATTGATATTAAACAGCAGTAGTGTGCCTTGTAGCACCTGGGGTTGATATTAGATACATCAGTAGTGTGCCTGATAATACCTGGCGTTGATATTAGACACAGCAGCAGTGTGCCTGATAGCACCTGACGTTAATATAAGACACAGCAGTAGTGTGCCTGATAGCACCGGTTGTTGATATAAGACACAGCAGTAGTGTGCCTGGTAGCACCTGGCGTAGATATTAGACACAACAGAAGTGTGCCTGATAGCACCTGTCGTTGATATTAGACACAGCAGTAGTGTGACTGGTAGAACCTGGTGTTGATATTAGACACAGCAGTAGTGTGCCTGGTAGCACCTAGCGATGATATTAGACACAGCAGTAGTGTTGTGCCTGATAGCACATAGCGTTGATATTACACACAGCAGTAGTGTGCCTGATAGCACCTGGCGTTGATATAAGACACAGCAGTAGTGTGCCTGGTAGCACCTGGCGTTGATATAAGACACACCTGTAGTATGCCTGATAGCACCTGGCGTTGATATTAGACACAGCAGTAGTGTGTTGGTAGCACATGGCGTTGATATAAGACACACTAGTAGTGTGCCTGATAGCACATGACGTTGATATAAGACACACATGTAGTATGCTTGATAGCACCTGGCGTTGATATTAGACACAGCAGTAGTGTGCCTAATAGCACCTGGCATTGATATTAGACACAGCGGTAGTGTGTTGGTAGCACATGTCGTTGATATTAGACACAGCAGTAGTGTGCATGATAGCACCTGGCGTTGATATTAGACACAGCAGTAGTGTGCCTGATAGCACCTGGCATTGATATTAAACACAGCAGTAGTGTGTTGGTAGCACATGGCGTTGATATAAGACACAGTAGTAGTGTGCCTGATAGCACCTGTCGTTGATATTAGACACAGCAGTAGTGTGCCTGATAGTACCTGGCGTTGATACTAGACACAGCAGTAGTATGCCTGGTAGCACCTAGCGTTTATATTAGACACAGCAGTAGTGTGCCTGGTAGCACCTAGCGTTGATATTAGACACAGCAGTAGTGTGTTGGTAGCACATGTCGTTGATATTAGACACAGCAGTAGTGTGCATGATAGCACCTGGCGTTGATATTAGACACAGCAGTAGTGTGCCTGATAGCACCTGGCATTGATATTAAACACAGCAGTAGTGTGTTGGTAGCACATGGCGTTGATATAAGACACAGTAGTAGTGTGCCTGATAGCACCTGTCGTTGATATTAGACACAGCAGTAGTGTGCCTGATAGTACCTGGCGTTGATACTAGACACAGCAGTAGTATGCCTGGTAGCACCTAGCGTTTATATTAGACACAGCAGTAGTGTGCCTGGTAGCACCTAGCGTTGATATTAGACACAGCAGTAGTGTGCCTGGTAGCACCTGGCGTTGATATTAGACACAACAGTAGTGTGCCTGATAGCACCTGTCGTTGATATTAGACACAGCAGTAGTGTGACTGGTAGAACCTGGTGTTGATATTAGACACAGCAGTAGTGTGCCTGGTAGCACCTAGCGATGATATTAGACACAGCAGTAGTGTTGTGCCTGATAGCACATAGCGTTGATATTACACACAGCAGTAGTGTGCCTGATAGCACCTGGCGTTGATATAAGACACAGCAGTAGTGTGCCTGGTAGCACCTGGCGTTGATATAAGACACACCTGTAGTATGCCTGATAGCACCTGGCGTTGATATTAGACACAGCAGTAGTGTGTTGGTAGCACATGGCGTTGATATAAGACACACTAGTAGTGTGCCTGATAGCACATGACGTTGATATAAGACACACATGTAGTATGCTTGATAGCACCTGGCGTTGATATTAGACACAGCAGTAGTGTGCCTAATAGCACCTGGCATTGATATTAGACACAGCAGTAGTGTGTTGGTAGCACATGTCGTTGATATTAGACACAGCAGTAGTGTGCATGATAGCACCTGGCGTTGATATTAGACACAGCAGTAGTGTGCCTGATAGCACCTGGCATTGATATTAAACACAGCAGTAGTGTGTTGGTAGCACATGGCGTTGATATAAGACACAGTAGTAGTGTGCCTGATAGCACCTGTCGTTGATATTAGACACAGCAGTAGTGTGCCTGATAGTACCTGGCGTTGATACTAGACACAGCAGTAGTATGCCTGGTAGCACCTAGCGTTTATATTAGACACAGCAGTAGTGTGCCTGGTAGCACCTAGCGTTGATATTAGACACAGCAGTAGTGTGTTGGTAGCACATGTCGTTGATATTAGACACAGCAGTAGTGTGCATGATAGCACCTGGCGTTGATATTAGACACAGCAGTAGTGTGCCTGATAGCACCTGGCATTGATATTAAACACAGCAGTAGTGTGTTGGTAGCACATGGCGTTGATATAAGACACAGTAGTAGTGTGCCTGATAGCACCTGTCGTTGATATTAGACACAGCAGTAGTGTGCCTGATAGTACCTGGCGTTGATACTAGACACAGCAGTAGTATGCCTGGTAGCACCTAGCGTTTATATTAGACACAGCAGTAGTGTGCCTGGTAGCACCTAGCGTTGATATTAGACACAGCAGTAGTGTGCCTGGTAGCACCTGGCGTTGATATTAGACACAACAGTAGTGTGCCTGGTAACACCTTACGCTGATATTAGACACAACAGTAGTGTGCCTGATAGCACCTGGTGTTGATATTAGACACAGCAATAGTGTGCTTGGTAGCACCTGACGTTGATATTAGACACAGCAATAGTGTGACTGGTAGAACATGGCGTTGATACTAGACACAGCAGTAGTGTGCCTGGTAGAACATGGCGTTGATATTAGACACAGCAGTAGTGTGCCTGGTAGCACCTAGCGTTGATAGAAGACACAGCAGTAGTGTGCCTGGTAGAACATGGCGTTGATATTAGACACAGCAGTAGTGTGCCTGGTACCACCTAGCGTTGATATAAGACACAGCAGAAGTGTGCCTGGTAGAACATGGCGTTGATATTAGACACAGCAGTAGTGTGCCTGGTAGCACCTAGCGTTGATATAAGACACAGCAGTAGTGTGCCTGGTAGCACCTGACGTTGATATAAGACACAGCAGTAGTGTGCCTGGTAGCACCTAGCGTTGATATTAGACACAGCAGTAGTGTGCCTGGTAACACCTAGCGTTGATATAAGACACAGCAGTAGTGTGCCTGGTAGAACATGGCGTTGATATCAGACACAGCAGTAGTGTGCCTAATAGAACCTCGCGTTGATATAAGACACAGCAGTAGTGTGCCTGGTAGCACCTAACGTTGATATTTGACACAGCAGTAGTGTGCCTGGTAGCACATAGCGTTGATATTAGACACAGCAGTAGTGTGCCTGGTAGCACCTAGCGTTGATATAAGACACAGCAGTAGTGTGCCTGGTAGAACATGGCGTTGATATAAGACACAGCAGTAGTGTGCCTGGTAGCACCTAGCGTTGATATAAGACACAGCAGTAGTGTGCCTGGTACCACCTGGCATTGATATTAGATACAGCAGTAGTGTGACTGGTAGCACCTAGCGTTGGTATAAGACACAGCAGTAGTGTGCCTGGTAGCTCCTGGCGTTGATATTAGACACAGCAGTAGTGTGCCTGGTAGCACCTGACGTTGATCTAAGACAGTAGTAGTTTGCCTGGTACCACCTGGCATTGATATTAGACACAGCAGGTGTGTGCCTGGTAGCACCTTGCGTTGATATTAGACACATCAGAAGTGTGCCTGATAGCACCTGGCGTTGATATTAGACACAGCAGTAGTGTGCCTGATAGCACCTGGCATTGCTATTAAACACAGCAGTAGTGTGTTGGTAACACATGGCGTTGATATAAGACACAGTAGTAGTGTGCCTGATAGCACCTGTCGTTGATATTACACACAGCAGTAGTGTGCCTGATAGCACCTGGCGTTGATACTAGACACAGCAGTAGTATGCCTGGTAGCACCTAGCGTTGATATTAGACACAGCAGTAGTGTGCCTGGTAGCACCTAGCGTTGATATTAGACACAGCAGTAGTGTGCCTGGTAGCACCTGGCGTTGATATTAGACACAACAGTAGTGTGCCTGGTAACACCTTACGTTGATATTAGACACAACAGTAGTGTGCCTGATAGCACCTGGTGTTGATATTAGACACAGCAATTGTGTGCTTGGTAGCACCTGACGTTGATATTAGACACAGCAATAGTGTGACTGGTAGAACATGGCGTTGATACTAGACACAGCAGTAGTGTGCTTGGTAGCACCTAACGTTGGTCTCAGACACAGCAGTAGTGTGCCTGGTAGAACATGGCGTTGATATTAGACACAGCAGTAGTGTGCCTGGTAGCACCTAGCGTTGATAGAAGACACAGCAGTAGTGTGCCTGGTAGCACCTAGCGTTGATATAAGACACAGCAGTAGTGTGCCTGGTAGAACATGGCGTTGATATTAGACACAGCAGTAGTGTGCCTGGTACCACCTAGCGTTGATATAAGACACAGCAGAAGTGTGCCTGGTAGAACATGGCGTTGATATTAGACACAGCAGTAGTGTACCTGGTAGCACCTAGCGTTGATATAAGACACAGCAGTAGTGTGCCTGGTAGCACCTAACGTTGATATAAGACACAGCAGTAGTGTGCCTGGTAGCACCTGGCGTTGATATTAGACACAGCAGTAGTGTGCCTGGTACCACCTAGCGTTGATATAAGACACAGCAGAAGTGTGCCTGGTAGAACATGGCGTTGATATTAGACACAGCAGTAGTGTGCCTGGTAGCACCTAGCGTTGATATAAGACACAGCAGTAGTGTGCCTGGTAGCACCTAACGTTGATATAAGACACAGCAGTAGTGTGCCTGGTAGCACCCAACGTTGATATTAGACACAACAGTAGTGTGCCTGGTAGCACCTAACGTTGATATAAGACACAGCAGTAATGTGCCTGGTAGAACATGGCGTTGATATTAGACACAGCAGTAGTGTGCCTGGTAGAACCTCGCGTTGATATAAGACACAGCAGTAGTGTGCCTGGTAGCACCTAACGTTGATATTTGACACAGCAGTAGTGTGCCTGGTAGCACATAGCGTTGATATTAGACACAGCAGTAGTGTGCCTGGTAGCACCTAGCGTTGATATAAGACACAGCAGTAGTGTGCCTGGTAGAACATCGCGTTGATATTAGACACAGCAGTAGTGTGCCTGGTAGCACCTAGCGTTGATATAAGACACAGCAGTAGTGTGCCTGGTAGCACCTACCGTTGATATAAGACACAGCAGTAGTGTGCCTGGTACCACCTGGCATTGATATTAGATACAGCAGTAGTGTGCCTGGTAGCACCTAGCGTTGGTATAAGACACAGCAGTAGTGTGCCTGGTAGCTCCTGGCGTTGATATTAGACACAGCAGTAGTGTGCCTGGTAGCACCTGACGTTGATATAAGACAGTAGTAGTTTGCCTGGTACCACCTGGCATTGATATTAGACACAGCAGGTGTGTGCCTGGTAGCACCTTGCGTTGATATTAGACACATCAGAAGTGTGCCTGGTAGCACCTGACGTTTATATAAGACACAGCAGTAGTGTGCCTGGTAGCTCCTGGCGTTGATATTAGACACAGCAGTAGTGTGCCTGGTAGCACCCGACGTTGATATTAGACACAGCAGTAGTGTGCCTGGTACCACCTGACGTTGATATTAGACACAGCAGTAGTGTGCCTGGTAGCACCTGACGTTGATATTAGACACAGCAGTAGTGTGCCTGGTACCACATGGCATTGATATTAGACACAGCAGTAGTGTGCCTGGTAGCACCCAACGTTGATATCAGACACAGCAGTAGTGTGCCTGGTAGCACCTGGCGTTGATATAAGACACAGAAGTAGTGTGCCTTGTACCACATGGCGTTGATATCAGACACAGCAGTAGTGTGCCTGGTAGCACCTGACGTTGATATTAGATACAGCAGTAGTGTGCCTGGTACCACATGGCGTTGATATCAGACACAGCAGTAGTGTGCCTGGTAGCACCTGGCGTTGATATCAGACATAGCAATAGAGTGCCTGGTAGAACATGGCGTTCATTTAATTGTCCTCATCTATTTGGTTACCCATGAGGTCTGGTCTTAAAGGAAACTGATTTTAATAAATTTACTTCTTGATTTGTTTTTGTTTTTGTTTTTAAAGTAGAACATACATGGTCATGGATAATGCCGAGTACGGCTAGCCCCGTTTATAAGCAGTCTGACTTTAAATCTGAGGATCACAGTTTCGAATCCCTATCCGGTTCAAATATCTGTGGTGCAGGTCATAAGTCCCCCACCTATGTGGGAAAGAAGTCAGTGACTTGGTGGGATAATGCGTGTTTAGTGCTGGTTAACTATCAATCGGATCCAGGTGTACGCTGCCCGCCGTCATATAATTACAATACCATTACAAAAAGGACACACAATTTGATCAGCAGGCTTGCAATATAATAAATTTAAAAGTTACAATTTAAAATTAGCTCACCAACCTTTATTGTCTATTCGTGACTTTTTCATTTACATGCCAAATGATTATTCGCGATAAAATGCAGCAAATAATTCAGTTTTATAAAATTAGAACTAAACTTTTATTTGGGCGTAAACAGATAATGGGTTTTAAATATAGTTTGTGTTATCATAGACGAATATACCATATATATGTTTAAGAGAGAGTATACCTGCATATTACGATTCAACCTAGTTTATGACTGACTGGATATTGTGTATCAGATCATATCTTTCGAACTGTTTACAATAAACGAGAGCTGGTCACAATCATATTAGTTTGAATCACATTTCCCCAATTTTTGTTCATTTCAAATAAAAAGGTAAGTAAAGTGTTTGAAGGCCAGCTACACTGGGCTTATGAGACACCTTTATGCTGTACACAGTACTTCCCGAAAGCTAGCATTGCAAGGCTGTTAGACATTCGGTACCCATCAATTTAACTAGCTGCTGGGTGAGCAACCGGCCGCATTGAAAAAATCCAAGTGCTTTCATCAGGATTCGAACCTCCGACTTCCCGTTTCCGATGTGGACGCCTTAACCACTAGGCCATGGAAGAGGGTATAAGTAACATCAGTCACCTATTTGAATAAGCGATATCATTTATTCAAACAAGTGATATCACTAGTTCATTTCAAATTAGTGATATCTCTTATTCGAATAGATGATATACCTTATTCAGATCATATTTTCATATTCGAAGACTTAACATCGCTTGTGCGGATAAGGGATACCACCTATTCCAGTAAGTTATATCACTGAATATGGTTACAACCAATACCGATGACACAATCCAATCACCAACAAAATTATCAATTGTTATTCAACGACTAAACAAAAACGATACAACACTAGCTTAAATAACCGATCAAGGCTCGCACCGTAACATATTACTGTAACATATTTGAATCACATAATAATATGTTTGCACAGTTCACGAACAGGTCATACATTAACCGTCAACAAGATAACAACTGCTGATAAAAATCCTTCGTGGACTCGTGAGAGTTTCTGCCCTTTGATAAACTGCGCACTATCCTAGAGGAACAATTTACGCCAACACCGAATTTAGGGTAGGTGCTTTTATTTATTATTAAACAAAGTGATGTTATGTAAAATACTTTATCAGTAGTTAAACCTTACTGATTCATTCGTTGACTCTAAGAAACCCATTTCGCCTACAAACGTCGCATACAATTGCAAAGGCAAAAGCAGCTATCGGCGTTGTCGTTCATTTTGTGTGGCAGTAAAAATCACCTCTTGCCATTAGTCCGTACCCGGAACATCTAAAATCGTCTGTTTTTTATTGCTCATAACACATTTATTACGACTTGGAATAAAGTATGCGATGAATTTAATTAATAATAAAGTGAGTTTTCTATTCAGCATGTTTGTCAATTAAGTATGAATTAACTTAGGGTTTCTCTTTCCAATATGTAAAACAATTAGGTATACCGTGCACGGTTTGTGTTATTGGTGTATTTCTACTTCTTTTTTTTTATTGTTGTATATATAAAATAGTTTTTTATATTCAAGTTTCATTTTTTAATATTTATGTGTGATTTTTTTTCAATATTGGAAGAGTAGAAAGTTAAATTTAGGGTCAGTTTTACACTAAATATAGAAACACAAAACCCGAATATGAATCTACTACAGGCAGCTACTATTATTTAGTACCATATCAAACAAATGTTCCTCATACCAGCTAGATATTGTTTGAGTGATATTTCAATTAATTTATACAACTAATAAAAAAAAAACATTCATATTACATATATGTAAAATTTTGTTTGTTTATTGTTCCTCGACCCAGTATTTTATGTTGGTATGTTAGGTAGTTTTTTATTTCATTTTATGCCAGAGGTTAATCTTAATGTCTTTGAACGGCTTCATAATTATATTTTTAAATTTGGTGTAAAAATAGAATAGGGCCAAAAAATATAAAAGGACCCAAATCTAAAATATATTATAATAAAAATTCCTTTGTTTGAACTTATAAGACGTTTGTATTATATGAGGTTTAAATGGCGTCACAACACAACAGTGTCTACCATATCATAGGTGCTGTCACACTGATGTGTGATTCCGCCGACGTATGTAACGATACCCCACCCAGAGATACTACCGGACACCGGTCTGACTTCTCCCAGAACTATCAAATATGAATGTTTTACGTCAAACATTGAACAGACACGTGTCATGTATATACGATTATTACATATATATATATGTATTAAGTTGCTGTGTCATGTAAGTATGCAATGTTTTTTTGTCAGTTGGTTGCTGCCGATGATAGAAACATGGATGATTTTATGAAGACGGTGAATGGGTTGTACGACTGGTCAGTGGAAGTAGCAGGTAAAACGTAACATTTTAAATCAAACTATTCATCATCCACAATAGGATTTTCATGGCACTTCATTATACAACAACAACAACAACACTCAATTTTGCAAGCAGACTGTGTGTGTATATGGGGACAGCAGTAATAATAAAACAGCAATGCTTTACACCAAGTATAGTTAAATTATATAACCATATAACAGATACGAGTATAAAAGTTACATTCTGTACAATAGTTCATAAGTTATTGATATTATCTATATATGCAAAATGTATACAAGGTACTCCGTTGCGTATGTGATTTTGATCGTGGGAAAAGACATTGATGATAGTAAAATGAGCATGAAATAGAATTATAAGTTTCCGTAGTTTTTGGCGTCTTTGTTCTACTCAGATTCATTATTAGGTCTTCCTCCACCAATGAAACTTGATACTGTCATGCCATGTAAATTTTGTGTTAAAATGATGTTAAACCATATCAATTCTTAGGTCTCTGTCTTTACTAATAAGACTGAACATATAATCGGTCATGTGTTGAAAATGACGTTAAACCGTGTTCAACTAAAGATAAAACTTGATTTAACACTATCTACGTTAAATATAACAAAGTATGTGTTTATTTTATCCTCTTCCAAAGATAACACCACTCTCAAAATGTACCACTCAGCCTCTTCGCTAAAGATGACAAAACTGCATTTAGACAGTAAATTTGTCACAATCGAAAGTTTCAAAGTAAACGTCAACTATTGTTGTAAATACAACTTTAAGTATATCTTTGTTTGATTAATCAATACTCATATGCGTACATAGTTCTGTTTTAAACTCAGTATACAATTGTCCAAGCAAGGTAAAGATAGTGTTGATGTTACTAAACATGGGAATTTCATCGAGAGAATGGGATCTAACGCCATTTTCAACACATTTCAGGTTATATATGGCATATCAAGTTTTACTGGTTGAGGAAGACCCCAGACTGGTTCAGATTGAGTAGAACCACCGTCCTTCCGCAAGTAACTGGCAAAAGTTCTCATATAAAAACTATTTCATGTGCGAAGTATCATAAAAGGCAAAGTGACGAATCACAACAAACATCTTAGAGCATATTTGAATAAACTGCCCAACGGCTGACATATATAATTATGGTATTTTGGAAAAATGATGAATTAAAAAAGAAAGTAATACTTGTAAGTTTAACAATTTTAAAATAATGCTTGTTTTCACTAAGCATGTCTGGTATGCCATGATCAGTTACACTGAACGTGTGTTATCTTTTATGTTTCAATTTCTTTGCAGATCCGCGCGTCGAGAAATGGCTTCTGATGGCATCGCCCTGGCCCAGCGCAGCATTCTTCTTCCTGTACTTGTTTGTGGTCTGGTATGGTCCACGGTATATGAGGAGTCGAGCACCACTGTCGCTAAAGTACTTTATTATACCGTACAATCTTGGTCTGGTCGCACTCTCCATATACATGTTTTATGAGGTTAGTATAATGTTGCCTTTAATTTATATAAACCTACTTTGATAAATGGACATGTGTGACTTGAACAAATAGACGTGGGTGACATTAACAAATGACCATGTGTGAATTTAACAAATGGACGTGGGTGACTTTAGGAAATGGACGTGTGTGACTTTAACAAATGAACGTGTGTGACTTTAAAAATGAACGTGGGAAACTTTAAAAAATGGACGTGTGTGACTTTAACAAATCGAGGTGGGTGACTTTAACAAATGGACGTGTGTTACTTTAACAAATGAACGGGCAAACAAATGGGTAGTTAAGTGTCTAGGGTTTAGGGTTAGTAATTTTTATGGACAGTTGAAAAGCTGTTGAAAAATAATTACGTGGCTGTTTCTAGACACTTAAAAAACAGCATTTATGTGGCTTTTTTCTCTTACGTGGCTAAAATTTTCTAAAATTTAGTCACACAAGTATACGACTGACGCAAAGAAGCCACTTAAATACCCATTCGTCAGAACGTCCGTGGGTAACGTTAAAAAAATGAACGTGGGTGACGTTAAAAAATGAACGTGTGTGACTTTAACAAATGGACGTGTGTGACTTTAACAAATGGACGTGTGTGTATTTAATTGATGGACATGTGCGACTTTCACAAATGACATGGGTGACTTTAACAAATGGACGTGTGTGACTTTAACAAATGGACGTGTGTGACTTTAATAAATGAACGTGTGTAACTTTAAAAAATGGACGTGGGTGACTTTAACTGATGGACGTGTAGGACTTTAACAAATGGACATGTGTGACTTTAACAAATAGATGTGTGTGACAAATGGACGTGTGTGACTTTAACAAATGGACATGTGTGACTTTAACAAATGGACGTGTGTGACAAATGGACGTGTGTGACCTTAACAAATGAACGTGTGTTACTTAAACAGATGAACGTGGGTGACATTAACAAATGGACGTGTATGACAAATGGACGTGTGTGTATTTAATTGATGGACGTTCGCGACTTTCACAAATGGACGTGGGTGACTTTAACAAATGGACGTGTATGACTTTAACTGATGGACGTATGTGACTTTAACAAATGAACGTGTGTGACTTTAACAAATGGAAGTGGGTGATATGAAACTTTTATTTCAATTCACAAGACTGGTAGTGGACGGAAGGTGGAAGTTGACTTTTAAGTTTACGAAAGTGCTATAAGTGTATGGGTTTATGAGGTTAGCATATGCGTGCTGTGCTATAGGTGTTTGCGAAAAGTATCTATTATATGGCGCACTATTCGGGCCATACGCAACGATATACAGTACACAAATACCCTGCTAATGGTACCTCTATAACATATAGTCTGAATTATATCTTGATAAATGATAATGTTTTTTTTGTCGCAATGTGTTCATGTTCCATTTGCTCAATAACAAACTTTTATGAAATATTTGTTTCTCTTCAGAAATGATTAAAAGGGTATAACAGTGTATATACCTTAATAGAAACATTATACAATAAGTAACACGGCATTCTTTACCTTCTGTTTAAATGTATTTTATTATCTCATTTACATGGGACATGTTAGAGTCAATATAGCATAACTATTATAAAGACATTTTATCTATAGTTTTTTGAAGCGAATATTAATAAGTGAATGTCAACACCAGCACTCGACGATTATTCGATGTGATTAAAAGGTTATTGTTAGGTTAAGAACAAAAGTTACTGTTGTCCTCCAGCGGGTCTAAGGGGTTGACGTTTAACGATCATCTACTCACCTCGAGGTTGAGGGTTGGACTCCAAGTCGATCCGAAACCTTTAGCTGAGAAAATTTGCCAGTTTCTTTCGTAAGGGCGATGGTTCTTCTCAGATTCATTCTGAGGTATATCCTTACCTATAAAACTGGATATGTCATATATAACTGTTATGTGTTAAACCCCATAACAATGTAGCTCAGTACGATAATATAGCGCAACGATTTTAATATGCTTACACGTACACGTATGCTGAAACATGGTGTTTATGAGTAAATATTATATATTCGTAAGCACTAATTATAATATTAGTGCCTTTAATTGGAGGAACATGTATGAACTCACGTATTATATAAACAAATGTCATGTAAATACAATTTGTATCTACCACAATGGCTTTTTTTTTTAAATGTATAAATTATATATCAAACGTAAAATTAATAACATCATCAGTAGTAACTATCCAGAAATAAGCATTTGTCTAACTGTTAACTAAATATGTTCCAATCAAACATTTTATTATCGTAGTTATAAAACAGCCTCTTCCAAAACCCGCCGGTGTGTTTGTGCATCACTGACCAATATTGTAGATCATTATTGTTTTTGTCTTTTTTCAGTTCTTCTTTACCGCAGTGATGTCCAACTATAGCCTCAAGTGTCAACCAGTAGACTATTCAAACAACCCATTGGCGTTAAGGGTAAGTTAAAGTTAAGTTAGATATAAAATCAATTGCCTTTGTTCATATTACAGTTAAGTTTGAATAATTATATACTTATTTATTTATTATGTTCGATTGCTTCTTGGTAGAACTAGTACCGAGTGTTGTTTTTAAAGGCGTCAAATCGAGCTGGGAGGATCGAACCAGCAACCTGTGCGGTAAGCGGCCAACCCTCAATCCACTACACTACCGCCATGCTTATATGAATGTTTAACATGATAAATGACACTATTATGATTTCAATCAGGTTCCAATACATGAATAACATCTTGTGAATATGAGACCATATGCTCAACTGGAAATGAATAGACCAACTTTCTGTAAATATTTCCGCTTAAAATTATATTTTGTTAGTTATTCAGTTTTGACTCCAAACTTTAAGTCCGTAACTCTTCTATATTAACGATGATAAGGTTACGGTTTGGTTAGTGTCATTGTGATTACTGAAAAATGAAACACGAATATCCAACTGACTAGGTTGTCCCCGAACTTTGAGACATATAGGTGTGTTTAAAACGTTACACCACGCGGTAAAACAACGTACGCGAAAGTGTGATTTATAAACGAAAATGTTATCTTAAGTTCTTAATCATCAAACGAACATGAAAGATTGATGTATTAGACCTTGGGTAGGCAATGTATTAATAAAACCCCTTTCATCACATTTTCAGCGCAATTTTAGTTTTTGTTAAGAGTTGTTTTATTTCACGTTCCATACACATTCCTGTATGCACCTATTACGCACAGTGCAGAGCAGCATTGCACAGCGTTTATTATACGTGCACATGCACGTTGTATCATAACGTTCACTGTTTTTCTCAATGTGATAACAAAAACCTGAAACGAAAGATAGGAAAAACAAACAGTTATATTGTTTATTTTCGTTTCAATCCATTACCGGGTTTCACGGTGTGAATGGTAGTTGTCAGTGCGAGGGTTTATGTTTTCATGTGATGAAATAATTAAACAAATGATAGAAACCAACTTTTAGGTGAAGAGAAATCTATAAGAAATAACTATGACGCCCTTGATCTATGATTTGTTACACCACTGTCCTCCCCAATTTCCGTAGTAAATAAGAGGAAAAGTACACTTACACTATCTAGCAGCCATGTGATCATTAATTTACATTTGTTCATATAAAATTGCATATTGTTTCATTCATAAATATGTATTATAAATATACATAACGAGTCAATTTCGAGTTCGTTATCAATAAAATCATCAAATATATACATACACACAATGTACATGGCCATTTTAATATTGGGTTTATAAGAGACTATATCACAATAATATCACATTCCTATATACGTTCCTATCACATAAGCTAATGCACTAAACGTCAAACTGAAAACAATCGCAGCAAAAGTGCTGTAAATATACAGACATTACAGCATGGTTTGCCACTTTGGAACGATCAATGACAAGCTAAGTGTGGTACTTGAAATTCAGCATCTTTAAAATAAACATTTTTATAGTCATCTAGATTTATTACTTAACTTCAGATGGCCAGTGTATGCTGGTGGTTTTTCTTCTCCAAGATAATTGAACTGCTCGACACGGTAAGTCTTTACGGCTGATTTTGTATCATTTCATCATAATCTTGTGAAAATATGTTATACCATACTCATAGACCGCCCTCATATTGAACATTACTAGACAGTTACAACTACCATACTCATAGACCGCCCTCATATTGAAAATTACTAGACAGTTACAACTATCATACTCATAGACCGTCCTCATATTGAAAATTACTAGACAGTGACAACTACCATACTCATAGACCGCCCTCATATTGAAAATTAAAGTTACTAGACAGTTACAACTATCATACTCATAGGCCGCCCTCATATTGAAAATTACTAGACAGTGACAACCATCATACTCATAGACCGCCCTTATATTGAAAATTACTAGACAGTTACAACTATCATACTCACAGACCGCCCTCATATTGAAAATTACTAGACAGTTACAACTATCATACTCATAGACCGTCCTCATATAGAAAATTACTAGACCGCCCTAATATTGAAAATTACTAGACAGTTACAACTATCATACTCATAGACCGCCCTCATATTGAAAATTACTAGACAGTTACAACTATCATACTCATAGACCGTCCTCATATAGAAAATTACTAGACCGCCCTAATATTGAAAATTACTAGGCAGTTACAACTATCATACTCATAGACCGCCCTTATATTGAAAATTACTAGACGGTGACAACTATCATACTCATAGACCGCCCTCATATTGAAAATTACTAGACGGTGACAACTATCATACTCATAGACCACCCTCATATTGAAAATTACTAGACAGTTACAACTATCATACTCATAGACCGCCCTTATATTGAAAATTACTAGACGGTGACAACTATCATACTCATAGACCGCCCTCATATTGAAAATTACTAGACAGTTACAACTATCATACTCATAGACCGCCCTCATATTGAAAATTACTAGACAGTTACAACTATCATACTCATAGACCGCCCTTATATTGAAAATTAAAGTTACTAGACAGTTACAACTATCATACTCATAGGCCGCCCTCATATTGAAAATTACTAGACCGCCCTAATATTGAAAATTACTAGACAGTTACAACTATCATACTCATAGACCGCCCTCATATTGAAAATTACTAGACAGTTACAACTATCATACTCATAGACCGTCCTCATATAGAAAATTACTAGACCGCCCTAATATTGAAAATTACTAGGCAGTTACAACTATCATACTCATAGACCGCCCTTATATTGAAAATTACTAGACGGTGACAACTATCATACTCATAGACCGCCCTCATATTGAAAATTACTAGACGGTGACAACTATCATACTCATAGACCACCCTCATATTGAAAATTACTAGACAGTTACAACTATCATACTCATAGACCGCCCTCATATTAAACATTACTAGACAGTTACAACTATCATACTCATAGACTGCTATCATACTCATACACTACCTTCATATTGAGATTACTAGACAGTGACAACTATCATATTCACAGACCGTCCTCATATTGAAAATTACTAGGCAGTTACAACTTTCATACTCATACACCGCCCTCATATGGAAAATTACTAAGCAGTCACAACTATCATACTCATAGATAGATATAACTATCATACTCATAGACCGCTCTCATATGGAAAATTACTAGACAGTGACAACTATCATACTCATAGACCGCCCTCATATGGAAAATTACTAGACAGTTACCACTATCATACTCATAGACCGCCCTCATATTGAAAATTACTAGACAGTTACAACTATCATACTCATAGACCGCCCTCATATTGAAAATTACTAGACAGTGACAACTTTCATACTCATAGACCGCCCTCATATTGAAAATTACTAGACAGTTACAACTATCATACTCATAGACCGCCCTCATATTGAAAATTACTAGACAGTTACAACTACCATACTCATAGACCGCCCTCATATTGAAAATTAAAGTTACTAGACAGTTACAACTATCATACTCATAGGCCACCCTCATATTGAAAATTACTAGACAGTGACAACCATCATACTCATAGACCGCCCTTATATTGAAAATTACTAGACAGTTACAACTATCATACTCATAAACCGCCCTCATATTGAAATTACTAGACCGCCCTAATATTGAAAATTACTAGACAGTTAAAACTATTATACTCATAGACCGCCCTCATGTTGAAAATTACTAGACAGTTGCAACTATCATACGCATAGACCGTCCTTATATAGAAAATTACTAGACCGCCCTAATATTGAAAATTACTAGAGAGTTACAACTATTATACTCATAGACCGCCCTCATGTTGAAAATTACTAAACAGTTACAACTATCATACTCATAGACCGTCCTAATATAGAAAATTACTAGACAGTGACAACTACCATACTCATAGACCGCCCTCATATAGAAAATTACTAGGCAGTTACAACTATCATACTCATAGACCGCCCTCATATTGAAAATTACTAGGCAGTGACAACTATCATACTCATAGACCGTTCTTATATTGAAAATTACTAGGCAGTGACAACTTTCATACTCATAGACCGTCCTTATATTGAAAATTACTAGGCAGTGACAACTACCATACTCATAGACCGCCCTCATATAGAAAATTATTAGGCGGTTACAACTATCATACTCATAGACCGCCCTCATATTGAAAAGTGACAACTATCATACTCATAGACCGTCCTCATATTGAAAATTACTATACAGTGACAACTATCATACTCATAGACCGCCCTCATATTGAAAATTACTAGACGGTTACAACTATCATACTCATAGACCACCGTCATATTGAAAATTACTAGGCAGTGACAACTACCATACTCATAGACCGCCCTCATATAGAAAATTACTAGGCAGTTACAACTATCATACTCATAGACCGCCCTCATATTGAAAATTACTAGGCAGTGACAACTATCATACTCATAGACCGTTCTTATATTGAAAATTACTAGGCAGTGACAACTTTCATACTCATAGACCGTCCTTATATTGAAAATTACTAGGCAGTGACAACTACCATACTCATAGACCGCCCTCATATAGAAAATTATTAGGCGGTTACAACTATCATACTCATAGACCGCCCTCATATTGAAAAGTTACAACTATCATACTCATAGACCGTCCTCATATTGAAAATTACTATACAGTGACAACTATCATACTCATAGACCGCCCTCATATTGAAAATTACTAGACGGTTACAACTATCATACTCATAGACCACCGTCATATTGAAAATTACTAGGCAGTGACAACTACCATACTCATAGACCGCCCTCATATAGAAAATTACTAGGCAGTTACAACTATCATACTCATAGACCGCCCTCATATTGAAAATTACTAGGCAGTGACAACTATCATACTCATAGACCGTTCTTATATTGAAAATTACTAGGCAGTGACAACTTTCATACTCATAGACCGTCCTTATATTGAAAATTACTAGGCAGTGACAACTACCATACTCATAGACCGCCCTCATATAGAAAATTATTAGGCGGTTACAACTATCATACTCATAGACCGCCCTCATATTGAAAAGTTACAACTATCATACTCATAGACCGTCCTCATATTGAAAATTACTATACAGTGACAACTATCATACTCATAGACCGCCCTCATATGGAAAATAACTAAACAGTTACAACTATCATACTCATAGACCACCTTTATATTGAAAATTACTAGACAGTGATAACTATCATACTCATAGACTGCCCTCATATGGAAAATTACTAGACAGTGACAACTCTTATACTCATAAACCGCCCTCATATTGAAAATTACTAGGCAGTTACAACTATCATACTCATAGACCGCCGTCATATTAAAAATTACTAGACAGTGACAACTATCATACTCATAGACCGCCCTCATATTGAAAATTACTAGACGGTGACAACTATCATACTCATAGACCACCGTCATATTGAAAATTACTAGACAGTGACAACTTTTATACTCATAGACTGCCCTCATATTGAAAACTACTAGACAGTGACAACTATCATACTCATTGACCGCCCTCATATTGAAAATTACTATACAGTGACAACATCATACTCATTGACCACCCTCATATTGAAAATTACTCGACGGTGACAACTATCATACTCATAGACCGCCCTCATATTGAAAATTACTATACAGTGACAACTATCATACTCATAGACCGCCCTCATATTGAAAATTACTAGACGGTTACAACTATCATACTCATAGACCACCGTCATATTGAAAATTACTAGGCAGTGACAACTACCATACTCATAGACCGCCCTCATATGGAAAATTACTAGACAGTGACAACTATCATACTCATAGACCGCCCTCATATTGAGATTACTAGACAGTGATAACTATCATATTCACAGACCGTCCTCATATTGAAAATTACTAGGCAGTTACAACTTTCATACTCATAGACCGCCCTCATATGAAAAATTACTAGGCAGTCACAACTATCATACTCATAGATAGATATAACTATCATACTCATAGACCGCTCTCATATGGAAAATTACTAGACAGTGACAACTATCATACTCATAGACCGCCCTCATATGGAAAATTACTAGACAGTTACCACTATCATACTCATAGACCGCCCTCATATTGAAAATTACTAGACAGTTACAACTATCATACTCATAGACTGCCCTCGTATGGAAAATTACTAGACAGTGACAACTATCATACTCATAGACCGCCCTCATATGGAAAATAACTAAACAGTTACAACTATCATACTCATAGACCACCTTTATATTGAAAATTACTAGACAGTGATAACTATCATACTCATAGACTGCCCTCATATGGAAAATTACTATACAGTGACAACTCTTATACTCATAAACCGCCCTCATATTGAAAATTACTAGGCAGTTACAACTATCATACTCAAAGACCGCCATCATATTAAAAATTACTAGACAGTGACAACTATCATACTCATAGACCGCCCTCATATTGAAAATTACTAGACGGTGACAACTATCATACTCATAGACCACCGTCATATTGAAAATTACTAGACAGTGACAACTTTTATACTCATAGACCGCCCTCATATTGAAAACTACTAGACAGTGACAACTATCATACTCATTGACCGCCCTCATATTGAAAATTACTATACAGTGACAACATCATACTCATTGACCACCCTCATATTGAAAATTACTCGACGGTGACAACTATCATACTCATAGACCGCCCTCATATTGAAAATTACTAGACGGTGACAACTATCATACTCATAGACCGCCCTCATATGGAAAATTACTAGGCAGTTACAACTATCATACTCATAGACCGCCCTTATATTGAAAATTACTAGACGGTGACAACTATCATACTCATAGACCGCCCTCATATTGAAAATTACTAGACGGTGACAACTATCATACTCATAGACCACCCTCATATTGAAAATTACTAGACAGTTACAACTACCATACTCATAGACCGCCCTCATATTAAACATTACTAGACAGTTACAACTATCATACTCATAGACTGCTATCATACTCATACACTACCTTCATATTGAGATTACTAGACAGTGACAACTATCATATTCACAGACCGTCCTCATATTGAAAATTACTAGGCAGTTACAACTTTCATACTCATAGACCGCCCTCATATTGAAAATTACTAGGCAGTCACAACTATCATACTCATAGATAGATATAACTATCATACTCATAGACCGCTCTCATATGGAAAATTACTAGACAGTGACAACTATCATACTCATAGACCGCCCTCATATGGAAAATTACTAGACAGTTACCACTATCATACTCATAGACCGCCCTCATATTGAAAATTACTAGACAGTTACAACTATCATACTCATAGACTGCCCTCGTATGGAAAATTACTAGACAGTGACAACTATCATACTCATAGACCGCCCTCATATTGAAAATTACTAGGCAGTTACAACTATCATACTCATAGACCGCCGTCATATTAAAAATTACTAGACAGTGATAACTATCATACTCATAGACCGCCCTCATATGGAAAATTACTAGACAGTGACAACTCTTATACTCATAAACCGCCCTCATATTGAAAATTACTAGGCAGTTACAACTATCATACTCATAGACCGCCGTCATATTAAAAATTACTAGACAGTGACAACTATCATACTCATAGACCGCCCTCATATTGAAAATTACTAGACGGTGACAACTATCATACTCATAGACCACCGTCATATTGAAAATTACTAGACAGTGACAACTTTTATACTCATAGACCGCCCTCATATTGAAAACTACTAGACAGTGACAACTATCATACTCATTGACCGCCCTCATATTGAAAATTACTATACAGTGACAACATCATACTCATTGACCGCCCTCATATTGAAAATTACTCGACGGTGACAACTATCATACTCATAGACCGCCCTCATATTGAAAATTACTAGACGGTGACAACTATCATACTCATAGACCGCCCTCATATGGAAAATTACTAGGCAGTTACAACTATCATACTCATAGACCGCCCTTATATTGAAAATTACTAGATGGTGACAACTATCATACTCATAGACCGCCCTCATATTGAAAATTACTAGACGGTGACAACTATCATACTCATAGACCACCCTCATATTGAAAATTACTAGACAGTTACAACTATCATACTCATAGACCGCCCTCATATTAAACATTACTAGACAGTTACAACTATCATACTCATAGACTGCTATCATACTCATACACTACCTTCATATTGAGATTACTAGACAGTGACAACTATCATATTCACAGACCGTCCTCATATTGAAAATTACTAGGCAGTTACAACTTTCATACTCATAGACCGCCCTCATATGGAAAATTACTAAACAGTCACAACTATCATACTCATAGATAGATATAACTATCATACTCATAGACCGCTCTCATATGGAAAATTACTAGACAGTGACAACTATCATACTCATAGACTGCCCTCATATGGAAAATTACTAGACAGTTACCACTATCATACTCATAGACCGCCCTCAAATTGAAAATTACTACACAGTTACAACTATCATACTCATAGACTGCCCTCATATGGAAAATTACTAGACAGTGACAACTATCATACTCATAGACCGCCCTCATATGGAAAATTACTAAACAGTTACAACTATCATACTCATAGACCACCTTTATATTGAAAATTACTAGACAGTGATAACTATCATACTCATAGACCGCTCTCATATGGAAAATTACTAGACAGTGACAACTCTTATACTCATAAACCGCCCTCATATTGAAAATTACTAGGCAGTTACAACTATCATACTCATAGACCGCCGTCATATTAAAAATTACTAGACAGTGACAACTATCATACTCATAGACCGCCCTCATATTGAAAATTACTAGACGGTGACAACTATCATACTCATAGACCACCGTCATATTGAAAATTACTAGACAGTGACAACTTTTATACTCATAGACCGCCCTCATATTGAAAACTACTAGACAGTGACAATTATCATACTCATTGACCGCCCTCATATTGAAAATTACTATACAGTGACAACATCATACTCATTGACCGCCCTCATATTGAAAATTACTCGACGGTGACAACTATCACACTGATAGACCGCCCTCATATTGAAAATTACTAGACAGTGACAACTATCATACTCATAGACCGCCTTCATATTGAAAATTACTAGACGGTGACAACTATCATACTCATAGACCACCGT
The DNA here is from genome assembly GCA_029582155.1 of Panopea generosa. Classification (NCBI taxonomy): domain Eukaryota; kingdom Metazoa; phylum Mollusca; class Bivalvia; order Adapedonta; family Hiatellidae; genus Panopea; species Panopea generosa. The sequence goes on from CM055901.1 coordinate 57,970,207, forward strand.
CATATTGAAAATTACTAGACAGTGACAACTTTTATACTCATAGACCGCCCTCATATTGAAAACTACTAGACAGTGACAACTATCATACTCATAGACCGCCCTCATATTGAAAATTACTAGACAGTTACAACTACCATACTCATAGACCGCCCTCATATTGAAAATTAAAGTTACTAGACAGTTACAACTATCATACTCATAGGCCGCCCTCATATTGAAAATTACTAGACAGTGACAACCATCATACTCATAGACCGCCCTTATATTGAAAATTACTAGACAGTTACAACTATCATACTCATAGACTGCCCTCATATTGAAATTACTAGACCGCCCTAATATTGAAAATTACTAGATAGTTAAAACTATTATACTCATAGACCGCCCTCATGTTGAAAATTACTAGACAGTTGCAACTATCATACGCATAGACCGTCCTTATATAGAAAATTACTAGACCGCCCTAATATTGAAAATTACTAGACAGTTACAACTATTATACTCATAGACCGCCCTCATGTTGAAAATTACTAAACAGTTACAACTATCATACTCATAGACCGTCCTCATATAGAAAATTACTAGACAGTGACAACTACCATACTCATAGACCGCCCTCATATAGAAAATTACTAGGCAGTTACAACTATCATACTCATAGACCGCCCTCATATTGAAAATTACTAGGCAGTGACAACTATCATACTCATAGACCGTTCTTATATTGAAAATGACTAGGCAGTGACAACTTTCATACTCATAGACCGTCCTTATATTGAAAATTACTAGACGGTTACAACTATCATACTCATAGACCACCCTCATATTGAAAATTACTAGACAGTTACAACTATCATACTCATAGACCGCCCTCATATTAAACATTACTAGACAGTTACAACTATCATACTCATAGACTGCTATCATACTCATACACTACCTTCATATTGAGATTACTAGACAGTGACAACTATCATATTCACAGACCGTCCTCATATTGAAAATTACTAGGCAGTTACAACTTTCATACTCATAGACCGCCCTCATATGGAAAATTACTAGGCAGTCACAACTATCATACTCATAGATAGATATAACTATCATACTCATAGACCGCTCTCATATGGAAAATTACTAGACAGTGACAACTATGATACTCATAGACCGCCCTCATATGGAAAATTACTAGACAGTTACCACCATCATACTCATAGACCGCCCTCATATTGAAAATTACTAGACAGTTACAACTATCATACTCATAGACTGCCCTCGTATGGAAAATTACTAGACAGTGACAACTATCATACTCATAGACCGCCCTCATATGGAAAATTACTAAACAGTTACAACTATCATACTCATAGACCACCTTTATATTGAAAATTACTAGACAGTGATAACTATCATACTCATAGACCGCCCTCATATGGAAAATTACTAGACAGTGACAACTCTTATACTCATAAACCGCCCTCATATTGAAAATTACTAGGCAGTTACAACTATCATACTCATAGACCGCCGTCATATTAAAAATTACTAGACAGTGACAACTATCATACTCATAGACCGCCCTCATATTGAAAATTACTAGACGGTGACAACTATCATACTCATAGACCACCGTCATATTGAAAATTACTAGACAGTGACAACTTTTATACTCATAGACCGCCCTCATATTGAAAACTACTAGACAGTGACAACTATCATACTCATTGACCGCCCTCATATTGAAAATTACTATACAGTGACAACATCATACTCATTGACCACCCTCATATTGAAAATTACTCGACGGTGACAACTATCATACTCATAGACCGCCCTCATATTGAAAATTACTAGACGGTGACAACTATCATACTCATAGACCGCCCTCATATGGAAAATTACTAGGCAGTTACAACTATCATACTCATAGACCGCCCTTATATTGAAAATTACTAGACGGTGACAACTATCATACTCATAGACCGCCCTCATATTGAAAATTACTAGACGGTGACAACTATCATACTCATAGACCACCCTCATATTGAAAATTACTAGACAGTTACAACTATCATACTCATAGACCGCCCTCATATTAAACATTACTAGACAGTTACAACTATCATACTCATAGACTGCTATCATACTCATACACTACCTTCATATTGAGATTACTAGACAGTGACAACTATCATATTCACAGACCGTCCTCATATTGAAAATTACTAGGCAGTTACAACTTTCATACTCATAGACCGCCCTCATATTGAAAATTACTAGGCAGTCACAACTATCATACTCATAGATAGATATAACTATCATACTCATAGACCGCTCTCATATGGAAAATTACTAGACAGTGACAACTATGATACTCATAGACCGCCCTCATATGGAAAATTACTAGACAGTTACCACTATCATACTCATAGACCGCCCTCATATTGAAAATTACTAGACAGTTACAACTATCATACTCATAGACTGCCCTCATATGGAAAATTACTAGACAGTGACAACTATCATACTCATAGACCGCCCTCATATGGAAAATTACTAAACAGTTACAACTATCATACTCATAGACCACCTTTATATTGAAAATTACTAGACAGTGATAACTATCATACTCATAGACCGCCCTCATATGGAAAATTACTAGACAGTGACAACTCTTATACTCATAAACCGCCCTCATATTGAAAATTACTAGGCAGTTACAACTATCATACTCATAGACCGCCGTCATATTAAAAATTACTAGACAGTGACAACTATCATACTCATAGACCGCCCTCATATTGAAAATTACTAGACGGTGACAACTATCATACTCATAGACCACCGTCATATTGAAAATTACTAGACAGTGACAACTTTTATACTCATAGTCCGCCCTCATATTGAAAACTACTAGACAGTGACAACTATCATACTCATTGACCGCCCTCATATTGAAAATTACTATACAGTGACAACATCATACTCATTGACCGCCCTCATATTGAAAATTACTCGACGGTGACAACTATCACACTCATAGACCGCCCTCATATTGAAAATTACTAGACAGTGACAACTATCATACTCATAGACCGCCTTCATATTGAAAATTACTAGACGGTGACAACTATCATACTCATAGACCACCGTCATATTGAAAATTACTAGACAGTGACAACTTTTATACTCATAGACCGCCCTCATATTGAAAACTACTAGACAGTGACAACTATCATACTCATAGACCGCCCTCATATTGAAAATTACTATACAGTGACAACATCATACTCATTGACCGCCCTCATATTGAAAATTACTCGACGGTGACAACTATCATACTCATAGACCGCCCTCATATTGAAAATTACTAGACGGTGACAACTATCATACTCATAGACCGCCCTCATATGGAAAATTACTAGGCAGTTACAACTATCATACTCATAGACCGCCCTTATATTGAAAATTACTAGACGGTGACAACTATCATACTCATAGACTGCCCTCATATTGAAATTACTAGACCGCCCTAATATTGAAAATTACTAGATAGTTAAAACTATTATACTCATAGACCGCCCTCATGTTGAAAATTACTAGACAGTTGCAACTATCATACGCATAGACCGTCCTTATATAGAAAATTACTAGACCGCCCTAATATTGAAAATTACTAGACAGTTACAACTATTATACTCATAGACCGCCCTCATGTTGAAAATTACTAAACAGTTACAACTATCATACTCATAGACCGTCCTCATATAGAAAATTACTAGACAGTGACAACTACCATACTCATAGACCGCCCTCATATAGAAAATTACTAGGCAGTTACAACTATCATACTCATAGACCGCCCTCATATTGAAAATTACTAGGCAGTGACAACTATCATACTCATAGACCGTTCTTATATTGAAAATGACTAGGCAGTGACAACTTTCATACTCATAGACCGTCCTTATATTGAAAATTACTAGACGGTTACAACTATCATACTCATAGACCACCCTCATATTGAAAATTACTAGACAGTTACAACTATCATACTCATAGACCGCCCTCATATTAAACATTACTAGACAGTTACAACTATCATACTCATAGACTGCTATCATACTCATACACTACCTTCATATTGAGATTACTAGACAGTGACAACTATCATATTCACAGACCGTCCTCATATTGAAAATTACTAGGCAGTTACAACTTTCATACTCATAGACCGCCCTCATATGGAAAATTACTAGGCAGTCACAACTATCATACTCATAGATAGATATAACTATCATACTCATAGACCGCTCTCATATGGAAAATTACTAGACAGTGACAACTATGATACTCATAGACCGCCCTCATATGGAAAATTACTAGACAGTTACCACCATCATACTCATAGACCGACCTCATATTGAAAATTACTAGACAGTTACAACTATCATACTCATAGACTGCCCTCGTATGGAAAATTACTAGACAGTGACAACTATCATACTCATAGACCGCCCTCATATGGAAAATTACTAAACAGTTACAACTATCATACTCATAGACCACCTTTATATTGAAAATTACTAGACAGTGATAACTATCATACTCATAGACCGCCCTCATATGGAAAATTACTAGACAGTGACAACTCTTATACTCATAAACCGCCCTCATATTGAAAATTACTAGGCAGTTACAACTATCATACTCATAGACCGCCGTCATATTAAAAATTACTAGACAGTGACAACTATCATACTCATAGACCGCCCTCATATTGAAAATTACTAGACGGTGACAACTATCATACTCATAGACCACCGTCATATTGAAAATTACTAGACAGTGACAACTTTTATACTCATAGACCGCCCTCATATTGAAAACTACTAGACAGTGACAACTATCATACTCATTGACCGCCCTCATATTGAAAATTACTATACAGTGACAACATCATACTCATTGACCACCCTCATATTGAAAATTACTCGACGGTGACAACTATCATACTCATAGACCACCCTCATATTGAAAATTACTAGACGGTGACAACTATCATACTCATAGACCGCCCTCATATGGAAAATTACTAGGCAGTTACAACTATCATACTCATAGACCGCCCTTATATTGAAAATTACTAGACGGTGACAACTATCATACTCATAGACCGCCCTCATATTGAAAATTACTAGACGGTGACAACTATCATACTCATAGACCACCCTCATATTGAAAATTACTAGACAGTTACAACTATCATACTCATAGACCGCCCTCATATTAAACATTACTAGACAGTTACAACTATCATACTCATAGACTGCTATCATACTCATACACTACCTTCATATTGAGATTACTAGACAGTGACAACTATCATATTCACAGACCGTCCTCATATTGAAAATTACTAGGCAGTTACAACTTTCATACTCATAGACCGCCCTCATATTGAAAATTACTAGGCAGTCACAACTATCATACTCATAGATAGATATAACTATCATACTCATAGACCGCTCTCATATGGAAAATTACTAGACAGTGACAACTATGATACTCATAGACCGCCCTCATATGGAAAATTACTAGACAGTTACCACTATCATACTCATAGACCGCCCTCATATTGAAAATTACTAGACAGTTACAACTATCATACTCATAGACTGCCCTCATATGGAAAATTACTAGACAGTGACAACTATCATACTCATAGACCGCCCTCATATGGAAAATTACTAAACAGTTACAACTATCATACTCATAGACCACCTTTATATTGAAAATTACTAGACAGTGATAACTATCATACTCATAGACCGCCCTCATATGGAAAATTACTAGACAGTGACAACTCTTATACTCATAAACCGCCCTCATATTGAAAATTACTAGGCAGTTACAACTATCATACTCATAGACCGCCGTCATATTAAAAATTACTAGACAGTGACAACTATCATACTCATAGACCGCCCTCATATTGAAAATTACTAGACGGTGACAACTATCATACTCATAGACCACCGTCATATTGAAAATTACTAGACAGTGACAACTTTTATACTCATAGTCCGCCCTCATATTGAAAACTACTAGACAGTGACAACTATCATACTCATTGACCGCCCTCATATTGAAAATTACTATACAGTGACAACATCATACTCATTGACCGCCCTCATATTGAAAATTACTCGACGGTGACAACTATCACACTCATAGACCGCCCTCATATTGAAAATTACTAGACAGTGACAACTATCATACTCATAGACCGCCTTCATATTGAAAATTACTAGACGGTGACAACTATCATACTCATAGACCACCGTCATATTGAAAATTACTAGACAGTGACAACTTTTATACTCATAGACCGCCCTCATATTGAAAACTACTAGACAGTGACAACTATCATACTCATAGACCGCCCTCATATTGAAAATTACTATACAGTGACAACATCATACTCATTGACCGCCCTCATATTGAAAATTACTCGACGGTGACAACTATCATACTCATAGACCGCCCTCATATTGAAAATTACTAGACGGTGACAACTATCATACTCATAGACCGCCCTCATATGGAAAATTACTAGGCAGTTACAACTATCATACTCATAGACCGCCCTTATATTGAAAATTACTAGACGGTGACAACTATCATACTCATAGACCGCCCTCATATTGAAAATTACTAGACGGTGACAACTATCATACTCATAGACCACCCTCATATTGAAAATTACTAGACAGTTACAACTATCATACTCATAGACCGCCCTCATATTAAACATTACTAGACAGTTACAACTATCATACTCATAGACTGCTATCATACTCATACACTACCTTCATATTGAAAATTACTAGACAGTTACAACTTTCATACTCATAGACCGCCCTTATATTGAAAAGTACAAAGCAGTTACAACTATCATACTCACAGACCAGCGTTCTTATGGAAAATTACTAGACAGTTACAACTATCATACTCATAGACCAGCCTTCATATAAAAAATTACTAGGCAGTTACAAATATCATACTCATAGACCCGCCATCATATGGAATATTACTGGACAGTTACAACTATCATACTCATAGACCCGCCCTTCATGTGGAAAATTACTAGACAGTTACCACTATTATACTTATAGACCCGCCCTCATATTGAAAGTTACAAGACAGTTACAACTGTCATGCTCATAGACCTGCTCACATATGGTAAATTACTAGACAGTTACAAATATTATACTCATATACTCACCCTTCATATGGAAAGTTACTGGACAGTTGCAAGTATCATACTCATAGACCCGCCATCATATGGAATATTACTAGACAGTTACAACTATCTTACTCATAGACTCACCCTTCATATGGAAAATTTCTATACAGTTACAACTTTCATACTCAAAGATCCGCCCCCATATGGAAACTTATTAAACAATTGCAAGTATCATAGTCAAAGACCCGCCCTCATATGGAATATTACTAGACAGTTACAACTATCATAATCATAGACCCGCCCTTCATATGGGAAAGTTATAGACAGATATAGCTATTATACTTATAGACCCGCCCTCATATTGAAAGTTACTAGACAGTTACAACTTTCATACTCATAGACCCGCCCCCATATGAAAAATTATTAGATAGTTGCAAGTATCATATTCAAAGACCCGCCCTCATATGGAATATTACTAAACAGTTACAACTATCATGCTCATAGACCCGCCCTCCTATGGAAAGTTACTTGACAGTTACAAATATCATACTCATAAACTCGCCCTTCATTTGGAAAATAACTAGACAGTACATACTATTTAAATTATAGACCCGCCCTCATATGGAAAGTTACTAGACAGTTACAACTGTCATGCTTATAGACCTGCCCTCATATGGAAAATAACTAGACAGTTACAACTATTTTACATATAAACCCGCCCTCATATGGAAATTTACTAGACAGTTACAACTGTCATGCTCATAGACCTGCCCTCATTTGGAAAATTACTAGACAGTTACAAATATTATACTCATAGACTCGCCCTTCATATGGACAATTACTAGACAGTTACAACTATTTTTCTTATAAACCCGCCCTCATTTGGAAAATTGCTAGACAGTTACAACTATCGTATTTATAGACCCGCCCTCATATGGAAAATTACTAGACAGTTACAACTATTATACTTATAGATCCGCCCTCATACGGAAAGTTACTAGACAGTTACAAATATCATACGCATAGACTCGCCCTTTATATGGAAAGTTACTACACAGTTACAACTATTATACTTATTGACACGCTTTCATACGAAAAGTTACTAAACAGTTACAACTATCATGCTCATAAACCCGCCCTCATACGGAAAGTTACTAGACAATTACAACTATCATGCTCATAGACCCGCCTTCATATGGATTATAACTAGGCAGTTACAAATATCATAATCATAGACTCGCCCTTCATATGGAAAATTACTAGACAGTTACAACTATTATACTTATAGACCTGCCCTCATACGGAAAGTTACTAGACAGTTACAACTATCATGCTCATAGACCCGCCCTCATATGGAAAATAACTAGACAGTTACAACTATCATACTCATAGACCTGCCCTCATATGGAAAATTACTAGACAGTTACAACTATCATACTCATAGGCCCGCCCCCATATGGAAAATTACTAGACAGTAACAGCTATCATGCTCATAGACCCGCCCTTCATATGGAAAATTACTAGACAGTTACAACTATCATGAATAAAAAAAAAATCTTGAACCAGTTGGTATACGACTATATTACAATCACAATAACAATTGATCTGAAAGCTGGACTAGACCAGACACCAAACTATTATTAGTCAAAGACGACATATTCGGTAATAATTTACATAGACTTTTTTAGCAATTACTTGTATATCAAAAACGGTTTATTTGTTTTTATTTGAAAATAGGAAATTGATATACTATAACAATGTATAATAAATACATAAAACTATGTCCAAATAATACAGTCTCCGTGAAAATAAAATGGTCGTAATATGTTTTGTTTTTGGCAAAGCAATACACAGAGTAATTCGCCTTAAAAACTAGTTGAACTAATAAAACAGAAAGGATTGATCGGCGAATGAAGACGTATCGTCTCGTCTCCATTTTATGGCAAAATCATTTCCCTGTATAGTATTGAAAATAGTAGCACGCAAGTTGAGTCAGAGGAAAAGGATGCAACAGCCGTAATGTAGATTGTTGAGTACCTCCGTATAATCGTAATTTTTTACAAACGATTTTCTTTCTACCATGCAAACTCGTTTTATATGTCATTTTGTCATGTAGATAGTATTGCAACTATTAGGTTATCAAGAAGACGTGCTGATTAAGGAGTTGCGGTGGTTTAGTGGTTAACATGCTTGCTCTAAGACCCAGAAGTCCCTCGATCGATTCCCGGTTGGGTTTCGTCCTAATGGTTTTCAAACGCCCCCATAGTGCCTTAGTTGGGCAAGTTACTGTGAAAGCATGCAGATCATTCGGAGCGGATGAAAGTCGTCGCTCCCGTATACAGGGAGAGTCATTCCCAGTGCATGTTAAATATCTCACTGAGCTTGTGTTAAAGGCCTGTAAACCCTGTACACTTTGCGGCTGCGCGGATGGTTGGATGGATACATAAATAGATAGAGTAACTCGGCGGTCGTGCTATCTTAGGTCAGGTCAAAATATAAGCTAAGAAATATAAAAAAATAATACATTTTTTTGTAGTTTGCGCACGGGAAAGAAATTACCGCATTTCTTTTTATTTAACATGTCTCAATGTTGGAAAATTTTAAACCAATTAAAGGGATTACTTTTATACAAAATGCATGTAAAATATTTATGTATATCAGAACGAATATGTACAAACAATAGTGCCATGCAGCTAATGTATATACATTTGTATTACGAGTAAAACCATCATCATCATCATCATCATCATCATCATCATCATCATCATCATTACCGTCATCATCATTATTATTTATTATTACTATGCTATCATCTCTCTTTCTTAAAATTTCAGTTTCATTTTTATTATTGATTTTTAAGTCCAATTACAACCCCTATGATTTTTTGAAAGGTATCAGTACTTTATTGAACGTATGTATACTTACAGGTTTTCTTTATACTACGCAAGAAGAACGAGCAGGTGACATTTCTGCACGTGTACCACCATTGCACGATGATTGTCAACTGGTATCTAGGTGCCAAGTATGTCGCTGGGGGACAGTGTAAGCCAGTTTGTCGTACTTGTATTCATCAATCACTTTCACATTAATGTTCATTCACCTCCAATAACGCCAAATGTATTGTTTGTGTTCTAGCCGAGCTTTATGCCAAAGTCATAACCCTGCTGTTGTAATCAAACTTTGCAGTGTTGATTACCGCCAAAATCATCATACGCGTCAGGGACTACTTTTTATTCCTCGAATTTCATTTTATTCCATGTATCTTATATATGCCAGCAGAAACAAATAATTATATTGTGTATATTGTAGTATTTTTTTTATTTTTTGTTTAAAATGTTGCATAATTAAAACAATTCTACAATAATATCAATCAAATTAGGAAGGTGTATGAATATTATAAACGTACAATCGTCAGTACTTTCAAATACTTGATTTCTGTCAGTATGTTGTTTTTGTAGGACAATTTGCGTTTTTTATACTTTTTTAAACCGATACATCTATTTGATAATTTTGCTGTAGATTACATTGGCGAAAACTACCTCAGTATATTGTATATGATCGCGACATGTACTGATAGTATTAATTTTAGTCAGGTGGTACTTTTTTATACGATAATAATCATTTTTTGCATGTGTAAGTATGTCGAATCGCGTACCGATTTGTGCGTGATTCGACATTCTTAACACCTGTATAAAAAAACGAATAAAATTAATTTAATCCTTATAATTCCAATCCTGATAAATAAATGCTTTTAATTTGAGACGCATATCGCATGCATAGTAAACGTGTAGGAATATATAACAGCTAGGAGCGAAAAAAGTAGTTCGACTCAAGGTGGTTTATCGAAAATTAAAAGTCTTAAAAATATTGGCGATATTCAATGAAAGTGAGAATGGAATAAAAAGTGTTGACAATAGTAAAATAAATTAATTGTCAATATCGAATTATCTTATTATAAAAATTTTGTTTAATATTGGTCAAATACTAGTTAAATATATTTCATTATATATATAATATTGCATGTTAATTGATATAATGATTTTACTCTCAATTTTACGATTGACCGTATTCTCACTTTGAAACACCATTATTCTCTTTAATAACTTATAAATGAATTTACATTTAATATTATTAAAAAAGTGACAGGTAACCCTGTTAAGACTGGGTACAACTCTTTTATGTTTGTACTATAGTGTTATCATGTCACGTAAATAAATAAATATAAAAAATGATACTTAACTATTCGGTTACGCTTATTTTTTACAAAATATTTATCAATAGTTTGAATAGTTTGAATTATCATTGACAAGCAATGTGTAGAATGAAACCATACACGTGAATGTAATACAATTATTAAAACTTAAAAATTATAAATTAATACAGAAGCAATTGTTAACATGATTGTCTGTTACACGTAAAATATTTTTGCTTCGAATGTCAATTTATACAAAGATCTAAACTCCAATTACACAACAATGCACTTCTCATAGTAAACTCATCCATTAAGTATGTTAATCATATAATTATAAACTTACAACCTAACATTTGCTACAAAAAATCAATTTCAATGATATATTTTCAGAAAATGTATATAAAAAATATATATTTTACCTAAATATTTCGCTTTTATAAAGTATTTTAAAGTCGGCAATTCTGAGTTTAATTCTGGGTTTTAGACCCTGTATACATCCGTTGATCCCGTCTGTCTCTTTCTTGCCAATTGGTGACTACTTAACCCATGGGTATAAACTGCAAAATGATCGGCCTTGGATGACTTAATATAACACTATAAATGTACAACACTTTGTATAAAACTTTATCAGTTTAACAGTAGACTGAAATGGATGTTTGAGATAACCTTATGTATATCATAAATATTTTAGTCAGAGGATGTCTACAGCTTCTTCAATTCTCTCGTTTTAGCAGCTTTCTTTCTTAAATCAAATTGATACTGTTCAAATTTAAAAATGGCAACTTAACTTACCAAAATAATCGATTGTTTAAATATCGTTAAATTTAAGTTTTACATCTTTTACGGGATTCTTTTCTTCCAACGTTTCCCCAGTAGTAATAAAGGCTTCTTTATTAACCAAAAGAATTCTGATATCCAAGCAACGCTGTTTATTATACTTCTGTGGTTGAAATGTGGTCGCTTCCATTAGATGTGACTCTAATCTTTTAAGTGACTTCTTCACCTCTCAACAAAGGGCGCTAATAACAGGACCTGAAATCTAATTGTTCTGCAGCTGAATAAACCTTGACTTATTATGGAGCACGCTGAAAACTTAATTTACCAAGACCTTAGTCACTTTTACTTCGAAAAGGTTGCACTTTCCAAGCAATATGAGGCTTTCAAGTTAATGTCCCACGAATTAGTGCACATAAATTGGGATTATTTATTTATGGAGATTTCTGTCTGTATGGAATTTCCTACGGTGCAATGTTATTGAAGTTTTGGTGCCTTCCTCACGAATAGTGTTTCTCTCACTGGAAGACGCGCTTCTACTGACCAAATGTCATCCTATCTATTCGCACATAATTTCATTGTCTTTAATGAGTGTATGGTACCGAGACTGGTCTATAATGTATGTATTGATTTTATATTTCTTCCATTTGGTTATTTGTCGAATGTCATGGTTTATTTTATCACATAACTCGTATTTTTTATATGAACCTGGTGTAGTATGATCGCTCGGCGTTTTCCGTCGAACTCTGCTCTCGTTCGTTAAGTGTTGAACTTCTTTCTGACTTGCCTTAGTACAAAAATGACGTCAATTGCCAGGGTAAAATGACGCTATTTCCTGACGTAACATCATTTGTACAGTTATGCTCCTCTAGATAACATTTATTATCCGTCTAAAACGACACAATATCCATTAGGAGCGCCCCAACAATTTCTCTTATATGTAATATCTATGATATGGGGAGTATCCATCGTTATAGTTACCGTACCTTAACGTCGAATACGAAATTGAGTTTTGGAACGTTCGAACCGTTCAATACGAAAACACTGTCAGGATTTTCGAGACTTTTCGGGTTTGAAGTTTACAATAACAATTTCTTATGTTCAACCATTCGTCTGTTTTACTGAGATTATTTTGCTTTAATTCAAATCAGACGGCATCACGTTTTAAATAGAACTTTAATAAATGATATAATAGTCAAACGCATTATAAATGGTGTGAACTATTTTGCATTTTGCAGTTGTGAGGAGTATAGCATACGATTATTTTAATAGTCTGAAATGCTATATAACGACATGTTGTTTTACCTGCCCTCCATGGATCTCTACTAAACCCACTATTGAACAATAAGGGATCAACATGTGACCGCTCTCATTCAATAATAAAGGCAGGACACTTGTTAGAGGTGAAAAAAAGACATATATCTCTTGTGGGAAACGTTTAGTATGTATTTTAGCGATGAAAAGTTGTATTAATTGGCGAATTGTGCAAAAAATAGTTTATTCAATATATTTCGTCCGTTTCTATATGTTGTTGTTTACATAATGAAAATCAGCACCAGGAACTTGAGTTTTATTTAGACATTTACATACCGGGGTAAATGTTAAATAGAAATATATATACATATCAACAACTCCATTCAATCTAACCAAACAATGAATCTATGGTAAGCATTAGATAGAAATGTATACCAACAATTCAATCCAAAGCTACCGAACATTGAATACCGGGGTAAAAATATTTAAATAGAAATATATATCAACAATTGAATCCAAAACTACGTACAATGAATACCGCGGACAAATATTATATGATACCGCGGGCAAATATTAGATAGAAATATATATTATTACTTGAATCCAAAACTACCGTACAGAGAATATCGGGGTACATATTAGATAGAAATATATATCAAGAATTCAGTCCAAAGCTACCGAACATTGAATACCGAGGTAAATAATAAATAAAAATATATATCAAGAATTCAATCCAAAACTACCGTACAATGAATACTGCAGGTAAATATTAGATAGAAATATATATCAGCAATTGAATCCAAAACTACCGTACAATGAATACCGCGGGCAAATATTATATGATACCGCGGGCAGATATTAGATAGAAATATATATCATTACTTGAATCCAAAACTACCGTACAGAGAATATCGGGGTACATATTAGATAGAAATATATATCAAGAATTCAGTCCAAAGCTACCGAACATTGAATACCGAGGTAAATAATAAATAAAAATATATATCAAGAATTCAATCCAAAACTACCGTACAATGAATACCGCAGGCAAATATTAGATAGAAATATATAGCAACAATTGAATCCAAAACTACCGTACGATGAATACTGCGGGCAAATATTAGATAGAAATATATATCAACAATTGAATCCAAAACTACCGTTCAATGAATACCGCAGGCAAATATTAGATAGAAATATATATCAACAATTGAATCCAAAACTACCGTACAATGAATACCGCGGGCAAATATAAGTATATATCAACAATTGAATCCAAAACTACCGTTCATTGAATACCGCAGGCAAATATTAGATAGAAATATATATCAACAATTGAATCCAAAACTACCGTTCATTGAATACCGCAGGCAAATATTAGATAGAAATATATATCAACAATTGAATCCAAAACTACCGTTCAATGAATACCGCAGGCAAATATTAGATAGAAATATATATCAACAATTGAATCCAAAACTACCGTACAATGAATACTGCGGGCAAATATTAGATAGAAATATATATCAACAATTGAATCCAAAACTACCGTTCATTGAATACCGCAGGTAAATATTAGATAGAAATATATATCAACAATTCAATCCAAAACTACCGTTCAATGAATACCGCAGGCAAATATTAGATAGAAATATATATCAACAATTGAATCCAAAACTACCGTACGATGCATACCGGGCAAATATTAGATAGAAATATATATCAACAATTCAAACCAAAACTACCGAACAATGAATACCGCAGGTAAATATTAGACAAAAATCTGTATCAAGAAATAGATCCAAAACTAGCGAACAGTGAAAATCGGGGTAAATAAGAGATATAAATAATTCAATTTTGCTATGAGTCAACTTTCTTTTCGAATGTACGGCCTTCTGGTCTTTATTATTAGAATTTCATACATGATATATTCATATGATTTGTATAATGTTTACCATTTTTTCTTTGCAGCTTTCTTTGTTGCCATGTTGAATTCATTCGTACATATATTTATGTACACATACTACGGCCTAGCTGCCCTAGGTCCACACATGCAGAAATACCTATGGTGGAAACGTTATCTCACTAAACTACAACTTGTAAGTATATCAATTATATAGCTATATCAGTGCGTAAATATATGCCCAAAATGCTCTTCTCGGCAGAGTAAAAAGAATAAAAAGTGTTTGTAGGTCATGATACGCAACCACAATAGAGCAAACAGTACATTGAAGATGATGTATCTCTAGACATGTTTTGCTATCGTTTGTTTTTTTTATATCTGTGTATATGGGAACTCACCAATGGCAGCTGTTTAGTCTGGGAGAAGTTTTTATTTTCATATAAAAAACAGTTTACAAAAGCCAATAAATTAATTTATCATACAGTCTTTGAACCAATACAACTTTTTAAAAACTTATTTGACCATCTTCTTTGATTCTATATTAAATATGGTTAGTTTGTGTCCTTCGGATTTGTTATTTGTTTTCGTCTTATTATTCTTAAATTATTTAGACATATATTATTACTTCACTTAGAGGAGGTTGACTACCTAGAAACGAACTGAATTTGTTTTACTATGTGTAAAAATTAGAAATGAACATGTTCAGCAAAATAACTTATTCCAATGTAGTCATTATCGCTTTTTAATTAACGGATCAGTTGTAGAAAAAATGATAATCTGATACAGTGCTAAACTATTAAAAATGTCTGACAAAAGGATTCTTTGAAAGCAGAGAATGCGTTAAAGACTTGAAACTAGCATAATCGGTTTTATTGGGTCATAAAATAAGCTCCCACGCCGTCTAGCGGTAATATTCTATTGCTGAGAAGTACTGAGCGATTCTCACGATTCCAAGAAATAACAACACCGAGTACAAGCACGTGGCGACCTTACTGCCACAACTCAGCTACACAGCTGTTGTAAGTCAATAATACCAGATATAAAAGGATCGATTTGAAATACAGAACGCAACAAGCAAAAGAAAAAAAAAGACTCTGTTTTATTGAACTTGTACCTAGCACCTGTAGCCGTTTTACAGCCACCACATCGCAGATAAGTTTCTATAAAGGAATCAATAAAAAAATAATGTTTTATTATGTTTTATTATTGAGTGTTTGATCGTAGCATTCGTTTAATTTTTCTCATGGAAAGTATGTTTCACTGCTGCTGGAAAGTATATTGCTTTAATTCATAGCATAAATTTGATAAAAAAGAGTAAGTTGGCAATCATGTATAACTATTGAGTTGTTTATTCGTTCCTCTCGTGCATTCGATTCTTTTTAAAAAACGTTTTTTGATAAGTATATTGTTGTAAATAATATCGCAGCTGATCCAAATAAACACATTGAAAATTACAATGAAACTAAAAGACGTTTTTAAATATTTAATTGCAGTATTCAACATTATTATAATTGTACTGCAAGAAATACTTGTTTTAAAATGTTTGATTGCAGTTTTTACCATGCTTATAACTGTACTGCAAGGAATACTTGTTTTTAAATGTGTTATTGCAGTATTTACTATTATTATAATTGTACTGCAAAGAATATTTGTTTATAGAGATGAAAGGATTATACAGCACCCTGGATATATGTTTTACCTTTGCATTATATCTCTCTTTTCCAGTCACAGTTTGTTGCCTTCGTTATACATACAGGATACAACTTAATGATTGACTGTGACTTTCCCCGAGGGTTCAACATTGCCGTGTTTCTATATGCCATCTCTCTTATAGTTTTATTTGGAAACTTTTACTATAAAACTTACACGGAAAAACGTCGTCAGCGACCAAAGAAGAACTGATACACAGCAGTATAGTAACTGTAGCCAGAAAAAATGTAACATGTGTATTTCACAGTATTTAATTTGTCTTGGTAGAATCGTAGAACAATATATACATATGCAGACAAGAATAACATGTACATTTACTATTTTGTTTAACATTCAGTGTCTTATCTGCATTATTAAAAACAATAATGGTTCGGTCACGTGATTAACAGTATAGAAAAAGAACAAAATCAACGATCAAATGCATATTCTTATTGATTTATTATTAAATGATACAGTGACATATAATATCTGCATTAGAAAAAAAAGACAACAGACCAAATTAGAATGAATTCTATAAAAATACAGCGACAATGAGAAAAATCAAAATGTCAAATATCTATAGAGAGGTATATCTCTAGATATAGTTTATTATGATCAGTATCGTCTTAAATATATATAAAATCACTGGTAAGTTCGTTAACAAGGCAGCACCACGGCATGTAAATAAATAAATTAAATCTAATGAAAGCAATTAAGAAGCATTACTCTAAATTTAAGCGTAATTATATTCTGTTGTATTTGGGACCACGTTTTTTACAATTTTGTATTTAATATTTGAATATAGATAATGGCAATATTCGTTAGTTTATTGCAATATTCATTTCTACTTTGACCAAAGCATTGTTCAATTAACGGGAAGCAGTATAAGAAAAACCGTGGACCGCGAATATTCGAACCCAGATGTGTCAAAGAAAAGTTTGTCAATTATTTGCAGACGGGCTCTGGTTTCGCCATAATGCAAATATGTAGTATAAATGACTTTATGTTATTTCTTGAACCATCACACATTTATTAATGATAAAGTCATTGGTTGAAATAATTGTTTTATGTTGTTTTATTTCATTTGAGAAGCATGTTTGTTAATTTTTACCTTATACATTGCAAGGTTGAATTTATTTTTAAAAATGGATATTTAGTGAAGGAAGCGGAGTAGCCATATCATTTAGATATATGAATCTGATTGATAAAATGTTTATTTAATGTCAATACATTATGTGTCAGTATTGGATTGCAACATTATTATCAGTGAAAAAAAAACACAACATGTTTTGTCGAAAAAGAGTACCCAGCAGTCATAGAAGAAAGACAAACGATGGAATAATATAACCTTAAATAGAATTGTCCCAGTTGTATACGTGTCTATTAAGTTGACACTGAGAGTTTGTTAAATAAAACTTTAACATTAATATTTTTATCGCAATTTTAAGTCTTACAAGATTCAATGAGAGCAGTTAAAATACAAAAAAGCAAACGAATGAATTTCAAAAAAGTCGTTAATTTAAAATGAGGTTTAAATCAAAATGATATGATTTGCAAATACACATGTAAATGTCATTAAGTTAACATATGTTCATATAACTGAGCTTGGTATTGTAGAATATTTAATATGTTCAATAAGGGATTGTTGTAATAATTTTTTATAGGTGCTACTGTAAATTCAGTTTGGTATTTGTTGTAATAAGGACCCTGGTGAGAGACCAATTGGGACTGCCCGTGCTTGCCATTTTTAAGTGTTGCAAAAGTCGAGCCCTACGGATGATATAATTAAATTGTTATACGTGACATGTTAAACGCATTGGTATTAATACGGTTAGATATTTTGTTTGTATAGATTGTTTAGACTTGCTTAAATTTTAGACCAGTCATATTTGTAGTTGTTGATATATTTTAAGTTTTGTCAAAATATTATATTTTATTCCCCTAATTTAAACAAAATTGATTATGTTTCAAAATATGAAAGTTTGTTAAAAGGCGGTTTGTGATTTTGTTTTTGTTAAATTTTAGAATTAGCAAAAACATTTTCCAAAATATATCTTGCTCCGATAAATACATTGAGCCTTTATTGCCATAAGACTTTTTGTTCATTTAAATTTTATTCATTGTTTTAGAGATATTAACTTTGAAATGTTATTAACATTTGAAAAATATTAGTTTAGTATTATTTGTATTAATAAATACATAACGGAAAGGTATAACATAAAGGAATAAAAGCATGAAAATACAGACTAATTTATTAACAATCGATACATTCTTATATTTGTATAGAACTCTTACATATTAAGTTTAATAATTAAGTTATTTTTTATAATAATTTCAAGCATCAAGAATTGCTGACGCAATGTTGGTCTTTATTCATAAACTGCATTATGTAGGTACGCGGCTACCTCGCCATATTGTAAGTATAATGTGAAACGTTTAATTAAGTATATTTAAGGACATCGACGATCCGAATAGTTTTAAAGTTTATCATACGACAGCGTGTAACCTTGGTAATTGTATCTCAGGAAAATAAACAGTGTTTGTTTTGGTTATAATACATGTTAAGATTTGAAATGCATATTTGTTATTTTTTCTCAGGAAATAAATATTTTTTATTTGTTATAACACGTATTCGACCATAAAAATGTAAACATTCCGTTCAAATCCTGAACTAGGAACAGTAGACGTTCATCAATGAAAATACGTTCTACATGTTGTAAGGTTATTATTAATTCGAAAAAATGGTGCTATAATTTGGCATTGACATAAAATAATATCACCGAATTGTAATGAAATGTTCGGGTTTTTTTTATTACTTTTCGCTTTCTCCAATTTGAAATATTTATTCATTTCTTTGTCACCGCACCAACTTTGTTTAATAAAAGTAAATATGACGCTGTGGAAGGATTGTAACTTATGATAGAATATTTTCTAATCCACCCTATTTGCTTTTGTCATGCTTATGCCAGCGCTTATATATTTTATATAAAAACTTCATGTATAACATGGATTGCAATAATATGTTATTAAACCAATGACATATTTCATAACTGATATCAGTATTATCATATTAAATCCTTAGAAAGATTTTTAAATGTCTGATCTAATTTAATCCTTAAGAAATATAATTTTGAGGTGTAAAACTTGTATTATGTAAACAAGATCAGTAAAGAGTATATGCAAACAAACGGATAAACTAGTCAACTAAACATTATGTATAGTAGTGGTATAGCGTTCAAATATTATATTATTGTTACATTAAATACCTCGTCTGTCTCTATGTGTTGTCTTGTTTTTCATTTTGGTATAAAGTTGATATAATTATAACCAAAAGAACTTTCCACATGTCTTTTGTCACATCTCTAAAAGATCCTGTTTCATTTAAAAAAAAAAAACAACAACAAAATAAAAGTTCAGGAATTTGAAACTTTCCATCAAGATCTCTGAGTATTCGAATATAATGGATTTTCTGTTTTAAGAAGTAAATTATTCACAGAGGGCTATCGGCATGTCAATATCTGGTGGGCGGGACTTCAAGAGCATAGAATACCAATGACTGTACCATTCAGAAGAAATGGATTGCACAATATATACCCAATGGGAAAACAGGCGTAATGTCTGTGATTGCATTATGTGGATGAAGTAATACACTGTTTTAGGCAGAATGCTGTAAACTGTTTGACTAAATGATGAATAGTTTGATTCCTAATCATTAAAAGGAAGTTTTGGGTTTTGGCTGTTAAGCACGTGGACATATTCTCAGTTTTCTTTTTACCATTTCCTAAGGTGATTATTATTCTGTCTTTAAAGCATTAGGTATCGTTTTATGCTGATCTTCCTAACTATGCCAATAGTTAACAGAAGTGGCGCCATTGTATTCGTGCCATGATAGTTATGTCTCTATGTGGAATTAAAAAAAGGTGATATTGCAAAATATTGAAAAATAGAGTAATGTCAGATTAAATGTTGTGTTTTACGTGGCTTACTGAACTCCGAGTACGTGTGTCTACGATCAATATTTAGTTGTTTAAAACAGAAATTGATGTTACATTGAGTCTTGAAGATAAAGTTATAGGTACAGCAATCGGTAAATGCACTCAGATTTGTCCGCACACGTAATGTAATATTTGATTGAATACGGTTTTTACGAAATGTCGTGTTGATAATCAAAAGGATTGTTAGTATTCCAGACTTATTTCTTTTAATAGACCATTTGAAGGTGTGCATGTTGATCTAGAAGACAACAGGTTTACCCCGATTCATATGTATGTGTGCATACAAAAGCATTGAAGATATTTCTGCACCGTCACAATTGCAATAGTGTATAATCATTATATAGAGGCAAAACATGCAGGATGCCTCCTACAAATGCAAACTGCCATCGTTAAGTCGGGTATATCATTTTTAATGAGTTTAACGCAATGTTCAACACATTTCTGGTTCTAAAGGGCATATCCAGTTTTATTGGTGGAGGAAAACCTCATAATAAATCTGCGTAGAGCCACTGTCCTTCCACAAGTAACTGGCGCAAACTTTCTCACATACAGCTTTTGGAGCGAGCGGGACTCGAACCGACGATCTTAGTTGTGAGAGGTAAGTGACCTTGAGATGGCGTCTTAGACCACCCGGCCACGGAGAACACCGATATATCAATAATTACAGTAAACATTTACAAAGGTGCATGTCCATATGGTACTAAGGTCAATATATAGTCTATCAAATAAATTGACTGCTTATTTCTGACAAATCAAGAAATTAAAAGTACATGTAGTAAATATGTTTTTAATCGTCATTTTAACCTCCACAAATATGTATATATGCAGAACGCCAAAATAAGTTTTATTTAAAAAAAAGTGTTTTATTACTCATTTCAAATATAAAATCAGGTTTATATCCAATTTTGTATGTAATTTATATTACTCATATAAACAAAACATATATCATAGTGAAGATTTTGATATCCAATTAGAACTATCCGAAATGTCGTATTTTAGAAGTTATTTATAGTTGTTTTTATCCTTGGATTGTTTTCCATTATACTGATATAAGCCTAATGAAACGATGAAATTAAAATACAATTTGAACTTGTTTTCATTAATTACTGCAAATGTGTGATATAGGATGTTATTCGATCATTTAGAAGAGCTATTCCATTTTTCTAAACAAAAAGAAACGAAATTCAAGGACTGCATACATACTGGGTATTTAATTCAATATTTGGCTCATGATATATGTAGCTATAGTTTGCTAATGACAATTGCAGTTATTGTTTGCTCATGATATGTGCAGTTTACAAAATATGTAAGAAAATTTGTTGAAATGACATTTTGTCATCATCATGAAAATTATTAGATTTTTTTTTACTTTCTTCTGTGTTTTTTTTTTATTAAAGAACAACACATATTATCTTTATTTTGGTATATATTGGTGGCATTTGTCAAGTAACTGCTTACTACAGAGGTGATATCACTTTTATGTTGTCGCTTCTGTGTTTTTACACAGACATATGTGTATTGCACGGTTGTGTCAGATATTAATATTATTAATATTAGATCTTCCGAGACCGAGGGGTCTCAACAACACTTAACCCTCACCGCTGAGGCCATGATTACGAATCCAGCCCGGTCCAAATGATTTATATTGGATAGTTTGCCAATTACTTGCGGAAGGGCGGTTGTTCTATTCAGATTCCGTCACAAATTAAACTTGATATGCCATATTCAGTGTGTTATGTGTTGAAAATTGAGTTAAATAGAAGAAAAGATTTAAAAAAAAGACTATAATAATAATAAATTATAAGCAATATTTTGATGAGTTAAATTTCAATATTTCACTTCGAATATATTGCGTCAAAGACATCTGAAATTAAATAGGTCACCGATTAAGCATACGGGTATATGCCCTTGTGTTTTAGTGACACGTGTCATGACTACTCCACACACTTTTCCGTGCTGTCGATTCACATACATGGCGACGGTTGAAGGACTTATGGGATAGATTGTCAAAAATTAAGCCACTTGATCAAAGTACCGTGTAGATATCATACAAAATGGTAGGAAAATACTAATACATTTTTCAGTAACAATTCTCAGCCGCCTTGGATTTACATTGGCGAAGCGAGACAAACGTAGGACAATTAACACATTAAGAGTTTCTAACACGACTGATGATCTGGGAAATTGTAAATCTAAACACAATTTCTTCAAATGATTGTAATACATATCATCGAATAAACACTTTTAATAACTCAGAAAAGCAAAAGTTTCTGTGTAATTCTGGAGTGATGTCCGTAGATCAAAACAAATAAAGTTAAACCCAAAATAGTTCAAGTACATGTTTCTACCGTATTAAGCCTGAAGAATATATGAGTTATTTAAAAGCTATTCTAAAATGAGAATATTGCAAATGTCCGTGTGACCGATAACATTTTCGATAATGTTCATTACGAAACGAAATGTGAGAAATTGAATTATCCAATTTCAAATGAAGAGCATTTAGAAAGCATTGCCAAACGCCTTACAAATTGCACGTCTGGTCCAGACGGGACATGTTTTTCTATGAATAAACATGTTTTGCATGATACTATTCCATTTATTATTGTTCTGTTTGATTAAATACTTGAAACTGGACACTTTCCTGTGTAATGGGGAGAGAGTATTATCTCTCCAAATACACAAGGAAGGTTTTGTAAATGATCCAAATAATCACAGCTAATTCATTTTTTTAATTCATTATGTAACATTTATATCCCCCGCCGAAGGCAAAGTGGAGTATAGAAATAGTCTCCGTCAGAGGGTACGTGTGTGCGTCCGTCCGTCCGTCCGTCCGTTCGTCCGTCCATAACTCCAAAACTATTTGAGCGATTTTGTTGAATCTTCACATAATAACTGACAAAGGACATTGAGAAAAAATGCAGTGTACAAGAACCATAACTCTACCTTGCTTACTTTTTCAGTTAGCTTCCTTTATTAATATACACTTTTGTCCGGAGAATAACTCCAAAACTATTCAACGGATTTTGTTGAATCCACACACAATGACTGAGAACCATAACTTTAACTTGCTTACTTTTTGAATTATCTCCTTTTATCAAATTTACTTGTCCTGGGCATAACTCTAAAAGTGCTTAACGGAATTTATCCAACTGCATACAATGACAGAGGGTATTAAGGGAACATGCAGAGTCTTAGAACTATTACTCTACCTTGCATTATTTTTCAATTATCTCTTTAAGTATACTTGTGATACAGATTACTCAAGAACTATTCCAGGGATTTGTTTTATATTTCATACAATGATATAGGACATTGAGAACTGCATTGTCCAAAGACTATAGCTGTACCATGTCCATTTTTAATTATCTCCCTATATTATATTATATTACGCTAGTCCAGAACATAACTTAAAAATGGATTTAGTTGATATTTCACACAATAATAGAGGACATTGAGAGGATGTACAGTGTGCAGGAAGCATAACATTTTCTTCTGTCTTCGCAGAATTATTCCCCTTTGTTTGTAGTATACCTTGAAAAGTTTTGAAGTGAATGCTTTGAAACTGCATACATTGATAGAGAGCATTGGCAAGAAGTGGTCGGTACACGAAATTGCTTCTGCGTGGGGGATTGGCCATGTCCAACATGGCTGTTTTTACTTCTGTATCAAGTAATCGTCTAAAACTACAATGTCATTGATAAAGCAAACGCTGTCTTTGCGAAACAACATTCTATTATTGACGACATATTTACACAACTGGTGATGGTTTAAAAGTACTTATCGCGCAAGAAAGATTAAAGTATAAGTTTACTGTATTTTATCGATTTGACAGTATGGGTATCTCTAAAAAGAATACGGATATATGTTATTTTTTTAACACTTTAAAAGATATGTACTGAAAATTAAATCGTGTGTTAAAATTGATTGGCATTTTACTGTGTATTTCTCTTGCGATATTGGAACCAGGCATGGATGTGTAGCCAGTCCTATATTTTTCTTTTTATATAAATGAGTTGATACTCGATTTCTGACAATACTGTTATAAAATTATATTCTTAGCTTAAGACATGTACGAAATATTAGCGGTAATGTTTGCCAATGACATTCTGTCTGTCGTTGACACATCTGGAGTCTTCAACATCAACCTGATATAATTGAAGATTTTGGTGACTCTTTATGTATGAAGGTCAATGTAGATAAAAAGAAAAGTGTCGTTTTTAGAAACGGGGACATTTTAAAAGAAAACGAGTGATGTTGTTATAAAAATATAAAATTGTGTAAAAAAAAACTCTAATCAGTAAATTGCTTTGGACTAATCAGAATGAAACCTTGGCTTTTCAAGCGAACACAATTGTTTAGTCTATAAATAGATATCAACGTTATTTTGTTGTTGCTGTTTCACCCAGAAAATATATTTTAATTATTTGACAGTATGGTTAAACCAATGTTATGTTACTCGTCATAATTTTTGGGGCTACGAATATTCAGAAGAAAAAAACATGAAAATGTTCAAATATGTTTTTGCAAACAATACGCTGCTTTACCGCAAAAATACTGATC
Organism: Panopea generosa; assembly: GCA_029582155.1. Classification (NCBI taxonomy): domain Eukaryota; kingdom Metazoa; phylum Mollusca; class Bivalvia; order Adapedonta; family Hiatellidae; genus Panopea; species Panopea generosa. Next base: position 57,995,820 of record CM055901.1, read on the forward strand.
ATAATAGTGCTCTTGGTGAATGTGGACGATGTCCTGTTTGTGTTACTTACATGACTAACTACATGTAATATTGGTTAAAACTACTTCCTACACCATCAACAAGACATCCTCAGCAAAGCTATAATATGTTGCTTAAACAACTTGATCAATCAGATAGAAGTAACAGCAAAAGTAAGCACCTTTTATTCTCTTATTATTTTGATCATGCCTAACTGTCACAAGAAGTTGGAAATAATATAATGTTTATAAATTTATTTACTCAATGGTTAAAAGACTGTGCCTTGCATGAATTGAATAACGATTCTGAGGAGCGGTCGCCAAAAGCATATTTTTACAAACATTTTAAATCATCACTTGATGTGGAATCATATCTGTCGAAATATTATACAAATTAAAAACAATACTGTAACATTTTCGTTGCCCTAATCACTTACTTCATATTGAAACTGGTCGACACTCCGGACTTGACAGAGCGTTAAGATTTGATTTGTTATGTAAAAGAAGAAATATATCATCTTTTTGTTCAATGTCCTGCATACGATTAAATTCGTATTGCATGTTTTAATGCTAACTGGATAACCCATCGGCACATCCATTTGTTTCATTCAATTATATCATCAATATACATGAGTACAGTTATTAATGGTGCTTAGTACCTGTAACGTGCTAGATTAGATTTAGAACAAAATGTGTAGACTACAGACAATACTGTCGTGAACTAATTATAATATTATTGTTGTTTTCTACTAAAAGTATTTAAAAATAACATTGTAAATTTCACTCACATCAATAATGTTTTTTGTTTGTCGCTTATTTGAATTATGGGCCAGTGGCCTGCATTTATGAATTAAATTTGTATCTTGTGTCTTGTAACTGTCAAATATTTTCGGTGGAGACCGATGTGAATTAAACTGTATTATATACCAAATTAAGTTTATTTTATTGTCATGAACATTTAACAAATTAAATAAAGGAACAACAAATATTTACAAAATAATTAAAGAAGGGCTTTCAATCGAAAATCGTTTTATCGATTATTGTAAGGTGTTGCGGTAATTAAACATATGCTTTGCCTCTGGATTTACTTTGGAAACGAAAATGTAAATCTTATTCATTGTTTTTATTTTGAAGACATTTGACCAACTATACCAATCAATTGGTAATTTTATTGAACAATAGATTATCTTTAGATTTTAAGTGTCTAAATCATGTTTTTTTTTAAAAATCCACTTTAATATAGAAATATATCGAATTGTTTCGTTCAATTCTGTGTCTCCTCTGATCTCGTTAACAGACAGATACATGAATGCAGGTAAGCTTCTACATGACAATTGTTTTGGGGAGTTTACATTTTAGCGTGTGTTAATTCCATTTAGCGAAACGAAATATATATTATATTTCAGGACATTTCAATTTCAGTAAATAAATACTGTAGTTTAATTTTACAAAGCGGTCTGACAGAAGATTGTTTGGTAAACTTGTAGACATCATGTCTGCTTTTTGAATAGTTTCTGTGGATTTTACTAAAATAATATCTTGCAATAAACCAGTTTGCGTTTTTAATTTGGCATTTATAACTTGATGATTTACTTCATTTTTTATATCAATATAATAATTGAATTTGATTTCCGAAGGCAATATTTTGAATCATGATGCTATGGCTTATAATATAAAACCTTAAAATGCTTATAACTTGTGCTTCTCAGAACAAGTCGACTGTTTTAAGCCATTAGTGTTTGTATCAATGTCATTTTCGACGTATAACTAATATTTGTTATTATATTCTTCCTCTTAGCTCTTAAGTTGTACCACCTGTGGCATCAACGTGCCATAAATAAAAATTCATTCGTTCATTCGTTCATTGTACTGCTTGTATGTATATAGTGTTGGTTTTGTTTTTTCGTTGTTAAACTTACAATATTTATGAATCGCCCAATTGGGGAAATTAATTTAATGATTGTCTCCTTTATTAATACATTATTTAATTAATTCATCAATTTATTAAGTTAGTGTGCTGAATTTTCAGTTTGTTTTCATTCAGTTATTGATATTGTCTCCGAGTTCCATTGGGGAACTTTTCCAAATAAAGCAACATTAAAATGTGTTTGTGACAATTGTCCGCGAATATTTTTTATGAATTCACTTTAACCAGCATGCAGAACATACACGAATATTTTATAAATTTACGAATACTGTGTCTCGTGAAAAGGAAAAACTTAAAATGTTTATAGCAATATTTGTTGTCTTTGCCATATTTCTATTTTAAAATTTTGTAAATTGCTTAAGGCAAAATTTGCCTATTGCTAAATAAATTTAATACTTGTTAATTAAAAAATCATGAACACTATTTTATGCGAGCAGCAGAAGGAGAAAGGCTCCATTTAGATTTGTAATTTACCAGATCAACCAGTTAAACTCCTGTTTAATAATAATAATAATGTGCTATGAAAGTGTAATTGATTAGGGTAATATTGTCTCGTCACAAATTATGTTGCTAACCAGACAATACGGCACCGATATCCGATTCTTTAATTGTATTCACCTTGAATCAGATGTTTTGTTTGTATGGAGTTGCCATGTAAAAAACGAACATACGATTCTCATTAAAGATTATGTTATGTGATAAAATCATGAATCGACAACAGGAAGTTTCACTTGTGTGTTGTATAATTGTGTTTAATATTATTCATACATGTGGTTACATATAATTTTCATATGCTATAATCGTAAATTTTTAGTTTCACTTTAGACAATAAGATTACAGCAACTAACCACATTTGTCGTCGTTAAGGATCGCATCTTCGAGTCATGCGCGGTCCAAAGACTTATTGTTAAAAAAAAATTGTCAATTTCTTGGGGAAGGACGAATGTTCTTCTGAGGTTCAGAGGTATTTCAGCACCATTAAAGGGATTATATTGGCAAGTAACACAAACACGCTGTTAATCCAGACTTTTCGTGTATGCAGTGTCTACAAAATAATGCTTATGTATTGACGTATAAACTTTATTTACTTGAAAGTTATCAAATTAACACTAAATGAATATTGGCAAAAACTTTAATACGTCCCGCAATGAAGTATTGCGGAATGTTTACATTGAACTCCGTCAACTTCCCGAACAAAGCCACGAACACATGATCGGGAACGAGTTTTCACAATGTTGTCCGATGATTTATCGGAAACCCGAAAGCGGTTCGTGGAAGTGGCGATTGTAAACAAAAACGTGGCTTCAGAAACCCGATTATTGTAATAATTAGGTTATGCAATTAGACACTTTAGACGCGTATATCTCTAAGTTATAAGTGTATTTTCATGCTGGGCGTGTGCATTTAGGACAGGGAATTGAAGGTAGTATGCCAATATTATCCCTTTAAAACTAAATATGCCATATATAACCTGATACATATGTGCTGAAAATAACGCTAAACCACATTTTGATCCATAGGTTGCCGATTGTCATTTATAATAACATGCCCAAAATAGTCAAGTACGCATATAACACACGTATACGCACTTATGTATACATATATGTATATATCTATCGATTTGTTATGATCATTCTGTATATTGATTCTAGTTGAAGCGTCTATGTCTACTGTTAGTTGGGGTTATTCTCTTTCAATCACCGAAGAACATCAACTAAACTAGAAAACATATGTCAATCAGAAAACGTACAATTTAAAGAAAACAGTACAAATATATAAATATAATTATATGAATAATGGAATACCTTATGAATTTACTTTTACAAATATAAAAAATGTATACTCATTATTATATGTTGAGGAAGTGAATAATAAGAAAAAAAAATTGCTTATTTATTATATAGTTAACCTTTTTCAAACCTATTCAGTCGACCTTGACCCTGAATCTTTAATAACAGATTTTATAACAGAAGCTCCTGTTTAACTATGCCACTGCATAAATGTGAAATGAAAATGAGACTAACGCTTAAAATATTTATAGAGTTACAGAGAATCACCATTCTGCATTAAATTGAGGAACAACTATAGCGACATCTGCATTGAGGCTCATTGTTATGTAATTAAGTACAAGTAGAATCGATGAGCGTCGTTTGATCCCATGTCTATACGTCGATAAAATCTGTCGATCGATCAAATCCTGATACATCAGAGAGAATATCGCATGGAAATGCTCTTGGGTTGATCCAGGAATAAATGCGACTTTTAATTCACACATGATGTCCTTTTCTATCTACTCGGATTTCAGTCGATTTCCTTATGCATTACGAAATGTCAATTATGGACTAAATAATTTCATATTAGCTGCGTTGAAAAGTTTGAGGAACAATCATACTTTTTTTTAAATACCGATCGTAAACATTTAATTTAAGATGTTAAGTCTGAAATAGTAATATATTATGGCAATTTAGATACCAATGCACATTGTAACTAGTATAGTCTGTGTTTTTTTGTTGAATATCAGGCAACGGGATTATGAGATCGAAATATATCCGACACCCACATTCCACTACTAATTCCATTAAAGACAACATGACTTAAATCTATATGTTCATGGAATATATATCATAATCGACAAAGTATTCTCCAACAAGTTAAACTTATCTTCACGATGACTGTTAATGAAATATTGCCGAAAAAAATGTCGTTCTACAAGTTCAAATAAATACAACGTGATATCAGTATATTTATATATTAATATGATTAATTGTATTGCCGAAAAAATGTTTATAAACATTGGTGTGTTCTATATAGCTGTTATGGTTTCTAATTTGATAAGCACTTGTATATTTAAGTACAATTATGTATGAACATGTAATCATTATTGTGGTGTGTTAATTACGATACTCGTTGTCAACCGAGTTGTCATATCGATTTTGTGGAATAGACGTGTTGTTTAGAAGTGAAAATCTAGACCACACACTTTGAATAATATTAGTAGAAAAGGCTATACCGCACACTTTGAACATGCGCAGAACCGACCACATGTATGATCGGCGCAGTATTACGCAGCGCGGTGATTGCCAACACGCAATGCGTCTCCCAATAGACTCTTCCAGTTAGCTTCAACGCGCCTTCCTCTTCCGTTTAAGAGATACAATATACGTAAATTGCATCATGGCTTATTGACAAAACTGTAAAAGTTTGAGCACCGCTATATAATGCATGATTATCTTTGCGCCGATGTCCCAGCGGCAAAAATCAACATTGGCATCTTTTGACGGAGTTATTGATAAAACTATATACATGCAAACCTGTTTCTTTTAATGCCTTATCATTAGTGATGATCATTACTTCACTTGCTCAGTACGTTCACCATGATTGCATTTTATAGTTTCGAATTGTTTCCGGACACAAGCGATCACGTGATATGATGATAAATACAATTATCGTGCAGCACAATTTGACGTTAATTTCTCTAATGAGCAAAATGAATGAGTGGGATCGAAAATATGGTTACGGATGGGCCAATTGCATTTGTAAGTACTAATTGGATGAGTTGAGGTTCTACTTTTGACGCTGTTTGACACAGAAGGGGTGGTGCATTGTTAGTGTTTTAAGGAAATGTGATAGGTAGATGTTTGCGTTTGGAACGATATGTTTCTTATTACTTTTGAACATACGTTTGAATTTGGACATTTTCCTTTACATGTACTATTCGTGACCAGTCGTTCGATTAGCTAGTTTTGCCACTTGGAACATGGACACTTGAACATCATGCATAACATCAACTGGGAGTGTGTGCAATGTGGTGTTTCAAACTTTTGAACTGGCATTTTTGACACAACTATCTTTGAAGACGCACATAGTTTTGTTTCTCTGAACGAGTCCCATTCAAGCGACATCAGTTTTAGTCGTACTACGGCAATATCATCTCCGAACAGAGAACGTATCTCCTACAGCACCTCGGCTCATGGCCTTCCAAAGAAACCAGAGGACCATGACAAATTGAGCACTGTCCTTTCAAGAATCCCTACTGGTGCACACACTTGGCTCGGAGTTGATTTCATCTTTACAGACATTAGCTGGGATAAACAATGCGTCCTACCACACGCAACTGTGTTTCGGCCAATAGTTTCCTGTTTTTGCCAATGGTTATTTTCCTTGGATAAATAATTTTAAATAAATAAAATGAAATATTATATATCATCATGAATGCTTCAATCTGATTGGTTGAAACCTGAACTAACCAGGTCAAATAAAATGAACTATTGACCACTTATTCCATAAAAAATGAACTATTGACCACTTATTCTGTCAAAACCGGTTTCACCCGGTTACCGAGTCAATAGTTCAAACGAATTGTCAATAGTCATTTTCCTTGGATAAATAATTTTAACCATTGACCGCTAAAAAGTATATTGACCACTTATTCATTTGAAAAAGAACTATTGACCACTTATTATTTTATTACCGATTTCATCCGGTTACCGACTCAATGGTTCAAACGGTTCTATCTGTTCGTGTGGGATTTACTCAACTATAAATATTTTCCGTTACTGAAAATTGTTTAATAAACTATTCATTACATTTCGTTAATTAAAACTGACACTGAAATGTCACGCTCGGTTCTGGAAATACATGCATTGAGCCACAATTGTTGTTTGTCTAAATAATGACGAGGTTTATTTACACTGTCTTGTCTTGTAACATCACGACGGGAGATGAGCGAGGTTTATTTACACAGTCTTGTCTTGTGACATCACGACGGGAGATGGGCGAGGTTTATTTACCCTGTCTTGTCTTGTGACATCACGACGGGAGATGGGCGAGGTTTATTTATACAGTCTTGTATTGTAGCATCACGATGGGAGATGGGCGAGGTTTATTTACACTGTCTTGTCTTGTGGCATCACGACGGGAGATGGGCGAGGTTTATTTACTCTGTCTTGTCTTGTGACATCACGACGGGAGATGGGCGAGGTTTATTTACACTGTCTTGCATTGTGGCATCACGACGGGAGATGGGCGAGGTTTATTTACACTGTCTTGTATTGTGACATTACGACGGTAGATGGGCGAGGTTTATTCACACTGTCTTGTCTTGTGACATCACGACGGGATATGGGCGACTGTCTTGTCTTGTGACATCACGACGGGAGATGGGCGAGGTTTATTTACACTGTCTTGTCTTGTTACATCACGACGGGATATGGGCGAGGTTTATTTACACTGTCTTGTCTTGTGACAACACGACGGGAGATGGGCGAGGTTTATTTATATTGTCTTGTATTGTAGCATCACGACGGGAGATGGGCGAGGTTTATTTACACTGTCTTGCATTGTGGCATCACGACGGGAGATGGGCGGGGTTTATTTACTCTGTCGTGTCTTGTGACATCACGACGGGAGATGGGCGAGGTTTATTTACACTGTCTTGCATTGTGGCATCACGACGGGAGATGGGCGGGGTTTATTTACTCTGTCGTGTCTTGTGATATCACGACGGGAAATGGGCGAGGTTTATTTACACTGTCTTGCATTGTGGCATCACGACGGGAGATGGGCGAGGTTTATTTACACTGTCTTGTCTTGTGACATTACGACGGAAGATTGGCGAGGTTTATTCACACTGTCTTGTCTTGTGACATCACGACGGGGTATGGGCGACTGTTTTGTCTTGTGGCATCACAACAGGAGATGGGCGAGGTTTATTTACACTGTCTTGTCTTGTTACATCACGACGGGAGATGGGTGAGGTTGGGTGCAGCCATGTTTAAGCTCCCAGTAGCGGCGTTTGGTCGTTGCAAGTACATAGCCCCTATACTCGCTTTTTATCTATGTATGTGTTGTTTTTTTATTATAACTATTCCTTATATCAATAATGCCCATGCTGTTGTGATGTTTTGGTGTCCTTGAATGCTTCATCTACTGTTTGTTATATAGTTCTATATTTTTGTGAGCTCAATTGAACCATATCGCATAATATATATATATATATACTCATCTTTACATATCGCATAATATATATATATATATACTCATCTTTACTATGTTTGTCACAATTGAACCATATCATATATATATATATATATATACTCATCTTTACTATGTTTGTCACAATTGAACCATATCGTACATATATATAGTCATCTTTACTATGTTTGTCACAATTGAACCATATCGTACATATATATACTCATCTTTACTATGTTTGTCACAATTGAACCATATCGTATATATATATATACTCATCTTTACTATGTTTGTCACAACTGAACCATATCATATATATATATATATATATATACTTACCTTTACTATGATTGTCATACTGTTTAGGTCGTAAATATTATCCAGCTTGAAAAATGTCATAATATTCGGAATATTAGTGTTTGTAGTACGTCATTATGTAAATGCTATTGCTGTTGGCGCTGTTGTTGTTGTTGTTGTTGTTGTTGCTCCTGCTGCTGCTGCTTCTGTGCTGCTGCTGTTGCTGCTGCTGCTGTGCTGCTGCTGTATATATTCTTAGCAAGGCATTTAGTTGAAGTGAACTATAAGTGTCAACTTCATTATATACTTTGAATGTCTTAATACAGGTTGTACGTCCTCATGCTGATGATACGACCTTATTTTAGTGGTGTGGAACATGGTCATGTTCGTTATATGCCGCAACAGTTGGAGTCATGTGTGCGTGGTACACCATATTGTTCGTTATATGGCACAACATTTGGCGTCATGTGTGTTGTTTATCATACTGTTCATTGTATGCCACAACATTTGGCGTCATGTGTGTGACACATCATACTGTTCGTTGTATGCCACAACATTTGGCATCGTGTGTGTGGTATATCATAATGTTCGTTATATGCCACAACATTTGGCGTCGTGTGTGTGGTATATCATACTGTTCGTTGTATGCCACAACATTTGGCGTCATGTGTGTGGTACATCATACTGTTTGTTATATGCCACAACATTTGGCGTCGTGTGTGTGGTACATCACACTGTTCGTTGTATGCCTCAACATTTGGCGTCATGTGTGTGGCACATCATAATGTTCGTTGTATGCCACAACATTTTGTATTGTGTGTGTGGTATATCATACAGTTAGTTGAATGCCACAACATTTGGCGTCGTGTGTATGGTATATCATACTATTCGTTGCATGCCACAACATTTGGCGTCATGTGTGTGACACATCATAATGTTCGTTGTATGCCACAACATTTGGCATCGTGTGTGTGTGGTATATCATACTGTTCGTTATATGCCACAACATTTGGTGTCATGTGTGTGGCACATCATAATCTTCGTTGTATGCCACAACATTTGGCATCGTGTGTGTGGTATATCATACTGTTCGTTATATGCCACAACATTTGGTGTCATGTGTGTGGCACATCATAATCTTCGTTGTATGCCACAACATTTGGCATCGTGTGTGTGGTATATCATACTGTTCGTTGTATGCCACAACATTTGACGTCATGTGTGTGGCACATCATACTGTTCGTTATATGCCACAACATTTGGTGTCATGTGTGTGGCACATCATACTGTTCGTTGTATGCCACAACATTTGGCGTCGTGTGTGTGGTATATCATAATGTTCGTTGTATGCCACAACATTTGACGTCATGTGTGTGGTATATCATACTGTTCGTTGTATGCCACAAAATTTGGCGTCATGTGTGTGGCACATCATTATGTTCGTTGTATGCCACAACAGTTGGCATCGTGTGTGTGGTACATCATAATGTTCGTTGTATGCCACAATATTTGGCATCGTTTGTGTGGTATATCATACTGTTCGTTGTATGCCACAGCATTTGGCATCATGTGTGTGGCACATCATTACGTTCGTTGTATACCATAACAGTTGGCGTCGTGTGTGTGGTACATCATAATGTTCGTTGTATGCCACAACATTTGGCGTCGTGTGTGTGGTACATCATAATGTTCGTTGTATGCCACGATTTTGGCGTCGTGTGTGTGGTACATCATAATGTTCGTTGTATGCCACGATTTTGGCGTCGTGTGTGTGATACATCATAATGTTTGTTGTATGCCACAACATTTCGCGCCGTGTGTGTGGTACATCATACTGTTTGTTATATGCCACAACAGTTGGCGTCGTGTTTGTGGTATATTATAACGTTCGTTGTATGCCACAACAGTTGGCGTCGTTTGTGTGGTACATCATAATGTTCGTTGTATGCCACAATATTTGGCATCGTTTGTGTGGTATATCATAATGTTCGTTGTATGCCACAACATTTGGCGTCATGTGTCTGGCACATCATTATGTTCGTTGTATGCCACAACATTTGGCGCCGTGTGTCAAGTACATCATACTGTTCGTAGTATACCACAACATTTGGCGTCGTGTGTGTATTACACCATAATGTTCGTTATATACCACAGCATTTGGCGTCGTGTGTGTATTACACCATAATGTTCGTTGTATACCACAACATTTGGCGTCGTGTATGTATTACACCATAATGTTCGTTCTATACCAAAACATTTGGCGTCTTGTGTGTATTACACCATAATGTTCGTTATATACCACAACATTTTGCGTCGTGTGTGTATTACACCATAATGTTCGTTATATACCACAATATTTGGCGTCGTTTGTGTGGTACAACATAATGTTCGTTATATACCACAACATTTGGCGTCGTGTGTGTGGTACAACATAATGCTATGGTTTTGTTTTCACGTGCGTGGCATGTGGAGATGAAAGAAGTAATGTTTCACCAATTACTAGCTTATTCAAATGATTTGTAGCTCGATGATTTCCTTCACTGGTCACGTTATTACACTGTCATATTTTGCCTGTGTTTGACAGTTCGTAATATTGCAATTCCTGACATTATCCGGTGGTACATTGACTCACTATACCATGTCATTAACGCTTGGTCAGATAGACTGAGTCATTTACGCCCTGTTGGCATGCCATTGTTGAGAAGAGCGTTGTTTCGTAAGTACATTGTTATAATCGTTATTATATTAGTATTTAGGTATCAGTCAGATAAACAGCTATCAGTGGGGAAATAGCCGTATATAAAGTGGTGAGAACTTGTGGCCAGACCCTTTTGCCTATGATCGTATATAATTTACATGCACGATATATAGTATAAATGGCAATAAAACATGTGTAAACTATGTACACACCATATGGAAGGATAACCTGAGCTAATGGTTTTCAAATTACGTGTTTTTCTTTTTGTCATTAAGCGCGAAGCAGTTAGTAGTTTGAAGACCTCGATCAGTTCATTGATCGCTTTGGCAATGTACAAATAAAATGCAAATTATTCGCCTTGTCAATGTACAAATAAATTACAAATTACTCGGCTTTGCTGTACAAATATATTACAAATTACTCACCTTGGCCATGTACAAATAAATTACAAATTACTCGCCTTAGCCATGTACAAATAAATTACAAATTACTCGGCTTGGCTATACAAATAAATTGCAAATTATTCGCCTTGTCCATGTACAGATAAATTACAAATTACTCGGCTTTGCTGTACAAATATATTACAAATTACTCACCTTGGCCATGTACAAATATATTACAAATTACTCACCTTGGCCATGTACAAATCAATTACAAATTACTCGCCTTGGCCATGTACAAATAAATTACATATTACTCGGCTTGGCTGTGTACAAATATGTTACAATTTATTAGTCTTTGCCATGTACAAATAAATTACAAATTACTCGCCTTGGTCATGTACAAATAAAATACAAATTACTCGCCTTGGCCATGTACAAATATATTACAAATTACTCGGCTTTGCTATACAAATATATATCAAATTACTCACCTTGGCCATGTACAAATAAATAACAAATTACTCGCCTTGACCATGTACAAATAAATTACAAATTACTCGGTGTGGCTGTGTACAAATATATTACAAATTACTTGCCTTGGCCATGTACAAATAAATTACAAATTACTCACCTTGACCATGTACAAATAAATTACAAATTATTCGCCTTGTCCATGTACAAATAAATTACAAATTACTCGGCTTGGCTATTCAAATATATTACAAATTACTCACCTTGGCCATGTACAAATAAATTACAAATTACTCGCCTTGGCCATGTACAAATAAATTACAAATTACTCGGCTTGGCTGTGTACAAATATATTATAAATTACTCGCCTTGGCCATGTACATATAAATTACGAAATTACTCGCCTTGGTCATGTACAAATTAATCACAAACTACTCGCCTTGGCCATGTACAAATAAATTACAAATTACACGTCTTGGCCCAGTACAAATGAATAACAAATGTACAAATGAATTACAAACTACTCGCCTTGGCCAAGTTCAAATGAATTACAAATTACTAGCCTTTGCCATGTACAAATCAATTACAAATTACTCGCCTTGGTCATGTACAAATAAATTACAAATTACTCGCCTTGGCCATGTACAAATAAATTACAAATTACTCGGCTTGGCTATACAAATATATTACAAATTACTCACCTTGGCCATGTACAAATAAATTACAAATTACTCGCCTTGGTCATGTACAAATAAACTACAAATTACTCGGCTTGGCTGTGTACAAATATATTACAAATTACTTGCCTTGGCCATGTACAAATAAATTACAAATTATTCACCTTGGCCATGTATAAATTAATTACAAAGTATTCGCCTTGTCAATGTACAAATAAATTACAAATTACTCGGCTTGGCTATTCAAATATATAACAAATTACTCACCTTGGCCATGTACAAATAAATTACAAATTACTCACCTTGGCCATGTTCAAATAAATTACAAATTACTCGGCTTGGCTGTGTACAAATATATCATAAATTACTCGCCTTGGCCATGTACATATAAATTACAAATTACTAGCCTTGGTCATGTACAAATTAATTACAAACTACTCGCCTTGGCCATGTACAAATAAATTACATATTACTCGCCTTGACCATGTACAAATAAATTTCAAATTACTAGGCTTGGCTCTGTACAAATATATTACAAATTACTCGCCTTGTCCATGTACAAATAAATTACATATTACTCGCCTTAGTTATGTACAGATAAATCACAAATTACTCGCCTTGGCCATGTACAAATAAATTACAAAATACTCGCCTTGGCCAAGTACACATAAATTACAACTTACTCGCCTTTGCTATGTACAAATCAATAACAAATTACTCGCCTTTGCCAAGTTCACATAAATTACAAATTACTCGGCTTTGGCCATGTACAAATCAATTACAATTACCCGCCTTGATCAAGTACAAACAAATTACAAATTACTCGCTTTGGCCATGTACAAATGAATTACAAATTACTCGCCTTGGCCATGTACAAATGAATTACAAATTACTCGCGTTGGTCAAGTACACATAAATTACAAATTACTCGCCTCGGCCACGTACAAATGAATTACAAATTACTCGCTTTGGCCAAGTACACATAAATTACAAATTACTCGCCTTAACCATGAACAATTGAATTACAAATTTCTCGCCTCGGCCAAGTACAAATCAATTACAAATTACTCGGCTTGGCTGTGTACAAATATATTATAAATTACTCGCCTTAGCCGTATACAAATCAATTACAAATAACTCGCCTTGGTCACGTACAAATTAATCACAAACTACTCGCCTTGGCCATGTACAAATAAATTACAAATTACACGCCTTGGCCATGTACAAATAAATAACAAATTACTCGGCTTGGCTGTGTACAAACATATTACAAATTACTTGCCTTGGCCATGTAAAAATAAATTACATATTACTCGCCTTGGTTATGTACAGATAAATCACATATTACTCGCCTTGGCCATGTACAAATCAATTACAAATTACACGCCTTTGCCATGTACAAATAAATTACAAATTACGCGCCTAGGCCATGTACACATAAATTACAAAATACTCGCCTTGGCCAAGTACACATACATTACAATTTACTCGCCTTTGTTATGTACAAATCAATTACAAATTACTCGCCTTTGCCAAGTTCACATAAATTACAAATTTCTCGCTTTGGCCATGTACAAATCAATTACAAGTACCCGCCTTGCTCAAGTACAAATAAATTACAAATTACTCGCTTTGGCCATGTACAAATGAATTACAAAAAACTCGCCTTGGTCAAGTACACATAAATTACAAATTACTTGCTTTGGCCACGTACAAATGAATTACAAATTACTCGCTTTGGCCAAGTACACATAAATTACAAATTACTCGCCTTAACCATGTACAAGTGAATTACAAATTTCTCGCCTCGGCCAAGTACAAATCAATTACAAATTACTCGCCTTGGCCCAGTACAAATGAATAACAAATGTACAAATGAATTACAAACTACTCGCCTTGGCCAAGTTCAAATCAATTACAAATTACTCGCCTCGGCCAAGTTCACATAAATTACAAATTACTCGACTTTTGCGATACACCTGACCGTTATACAACATTCACATCGGACTGATTGTCATTTGTTTATGACTTGTTATCATAACAATAGATGATTTCGTGATTTTACCTAAGTGGCTATCATTTTGGGGGAAATGAGGCAATCGCAGACGAACAAATAGCTGAATCCCAGGAGACAAGCGGTCCATAATACATATTAGCAACCTGACGTACGACATAAAACCTTCATAAAGTCTATATATTATTGTCGTAACATGGTTAGCTTCTCAAATCGTTCATTATTTCATTGGCATATGTTGTTGTTCTGCGCTGTCTCTCTGAATGATCGGACTAGAGAGGTTTTAAGTTTAGAACTCAACATAAACCATGAGTGCGCGATGGCTAAAAGGTTTATAACTGAAAATCTATTTAAGTGTTGTTCTCTTTCAATAGTTAACAACGATAAATCGCTAGTTTTGGACATCTTGTGTAATTTTCTATGAATATATGCTTACATACATAATACTGATATATTTCTTTTATAACATCCTGTTCTTTTATATATGTTCTTTCCCATTTATCTGTAGTAAAGACTTGTATACATGCATATGTGTTACATCATCGTGTCGTGTTATTTGCAGTATAGCTATGATATTAAGCATATGTGTTACATCATCGTGTTGTCTTATTTACAGTAAAGCTATAATATTAAGCATATGTGTTGCATCATCGTGTCGTGTTTTTTACAGTATAGCTATAATATTAAGCATATGTGTTACATAACCGTGTCGTGTTTTTTACAGTAAACTATGACATTAAGCATATGTGTTTCATAACCGTGTCGTGTTATTTACAGTAAACTATGACATTAAGCATATGTGTTACATAACCGTGTTGTGTTATTTACAGTAAACTATGACATTAAGCATATGTGTTTCATAGTTGTTCCACAATATTATTAGTCTATACATGTATGTTTTCATCTCTTTATTGTAATATGTATAGCATGAGCAATATAATAATTTTATGTTTTTAATTCGAAGTAGCTAATACAAATGTTGCTATCATCATGTTAAAGTTTTCTATATAGTACAATATAAACCTTTATATTCACTATTTCCATTATCGTTCAATGTTATTTATATGAAATATCCCTTACAATACTTTTTGTCCTGCCAATGAATGTTTAGTTTAAGACTTTTTTATTTTACTTCGTTTGTGAAACAAATATTCACAACTGAGACAATTCGCTCTAGAAGTCTTCCTTGGTATAACCAGTACAAAGCATGCAGAAAAATGTCTTGTTCATGGGCAGAACATATAACCGTTTAAGTATGTAAACAATTGTTGTTGTTGTTTTGTGTGATAGGCGGGTAAGGGATTGTGGGAGGAACGACAGGCTTTATCGCTATTTTAACACAGTACAAAGTAATCAGTTTCACTGGTAGGTGAAGACTTCAATGTACATAACACAAAATAATGAGTTTAAAGTATTCTCTGATGATATGAGTAATATGAGTTTTAGGTATTATATTCAAAATATTTCTCATCGTCTGTTAGCCCTCGGTGCCTTTAAAATGACCCTGAATATTCAATCAAATCAAAATATTTCTAAATATAGTTTGGTGTGATCTATTGATATTATGCTTCTGAATTAAGCGGTGCATTGTTTTATTGTGCGTTTGATCTTTCAGAAAACATATTCTGTAACGCTCAACATTTTAGAAAGTAATGTTTCTGATGATCTATTGATATCATGCATGCATGCACGCTGTGCTGCA
The DNA here is from genome assembly GCA_029582155.1 of Panopea generosa. Lineage (NCBI taxonomy): Eukaryota > Metazoa > Mollusca > Bivalvia > Adapedonta > Hiatellidae > Panopea > Panopea generosa. Next base: position 58,011,959 of record CM055901.1, read on the forward strand.
TTGTGCTGTTGAACTTAAACAACGTCTCCCTTTTACTATTTTTATGAACTTATCGGCATTACTGTTATTATAACATTAGTATATACCATATCACATTCCTTTTAATTGAGAAATAACTTTCTGATATATTTACTACATCTTTAATATTCACATGTTATTATTTCAAAAGTGCATGTGGTATGATATTATATACATGTTCATATCGTGTTGAGCTTTAAACAATACATGATTGAAAAGTGTATACAGTCATCTTATAAGACGATTTTTTTAATAAGATATAATACATATTAAATTTGAATATTCATATTTTGTATAACACTGCTTTTCCTTAAGTTATATATGAACTGTTGATGTCTATTTACGTAAATAATCTAATATGATATTATTCATAAACATAAACTAATCTCATTTCATGTTATTAATATATGTGTTGGTATAACACATGTACTAGCCTCTCATACATATATATGTGTATCTAACTATGAGCATTTCAACATATTAACACGGATAGATTTTATTATTTTTAAAATTATATTATTAATAAATATATGTGTTTACATTTTTTCTTAAAAATATAAGTTTAGCTATTTATCTATCGTGCTATTCATGAACATATGTTCTCAATTTTTCACCTTAAAAGGAATTGTGTGTAGCTATTCATAAGCACTTGTTTTTAATTATTCTCTTTTCTTGTCATGTTATCCTCAAATTTTATAGAAATATTTGTTATGCTTTTCGCAATTATATGTTTTTAAATATTGTACATATTTCCATGTTATTAATACGAATGTGTTTTTTCTATTCCATTCATCATGTTATATGTTACATTGAGTTTCAAATCAATATTGTCCTACAAATCACTTGAAAACAGTTAGCAAACACGATAATATGTATATGTAGTTTAGGTTCTTATAGTTTTTCTTGGTTTACAATGTTTATGTTTCGGGTTAGCCGTAAATCTTTTAAAACACCATTAATTTATATGTTCAGCAATTCATATGCAGATTTATATAAAAAATCATGTTAATGCCAAGACTCGTTTTTTATTGATATATTACTTGTGTATTCGCCAATTTTCAAAAAGAAGGCCATATGTTTGCCATATGTGTTGTTTGTATCACGGATACCGTTTAATTCAAGATGTTTGAACAGATATTTACATGTGGCATGCCCGAAAAATATATAACAGATAAAATTGGCCTGATAAATACTGTGATATACATTGAAACATATAAATCTGATGTCTTCTTTTTTCATCCTTATGTTCGTTTTATAGTAATATAAACATGTTTTATATGTGAGGATTTTCTCAACAAATAATTCTATTACTTATTTGAAATAATGAATTTTAACAAGAGAGAACTATGTTTAACAATCATTTATATTAATAGCAGGCCTGCGTTGCTTAATTATGTCTCAATCTACTTAAATGCTCAAACATATGTGTATATTGATAATGACGTAAAGGGGCGTTACGCACTCTGATTAAAAGTGCATGTATATTGATAATGACGTAAAGGAGAGTTACGCACTCTGATTAAATGTGCATGTATATTGATAATGACGTAAAGGAGAGTTACGCACTCTGATTAAAAGTGCATGTATATTGATAATGACGTAAAGGGGCGTTACGCACTCTGATTAAAAGTGCATGTATATTGATAATGACGTAAAGGGGCGTTACGCACTCTGATTAAAAGTGCATGTATATTGATAATGACGTAAAGGAGAGTTACGCACTCTGATTAAATGTGCATGTATATTGATAATGACGTAAAGAGGAGTTACGCACTCTGATTAAATGTGCATGTATATTGATAATGGCGTTAGGGAGAGTAACGCATTCTGATTAAATGAGCATGTATATTGATAATGGCGTAAGGGAGAATAACGCACTCTGATTAAATGTGCAAGTATATTGATAATGACGTAAGAGGGAGTTACGCACTCTGATTAAATGTGCATGTATATTGATAATGGCGTAAGGGAGAGTTACGCACTCTGATTAAATGTGCAATGTATTTTGATAATGGCGTAAGGGAGAGTTACGCACTCTGATTAAATGTACATGTATATTGAAAATTGTACAAAGAAGAGTTACGCACTCTGATTAAACGTGTTTGTATATTGATAATGGTGAAAAGGAGAGTTACGCACTTTGATTAAATGTTCATGTATATTAATAATGGCCCAAAGAAGAGTTACGCACTCTGTTTAAATGTACATGCATATTGATAATGGTGTAAATGAGAGTTACGTACTCTCATTAAACGTGTATGTATATTGATAATGGAGTAAATAAGAGTTACGCGCTCTGATTAAATATATATGCATATTGATAATGTTGTAAAGAAGACATACGCACTCTGGTTATTTTCAGACAACCATATGTTTTGCGGGTGTACCACTAGTTAACGAAGCTGTTCAACAATATATTTGACGTGCACTTTGTATGACTCTCCCTGCGCACGAGACCAACGATTTTACATCCTTTCCGATGGATGTTTACAAAGCGCTAAATATCCGATCAGTCAACGATTTATTTAGATTTTAGTTTGTATTAATTAGAAAATATCATGAAGATGGGATGTAAATAAACAATTAAATGCGCATAAGTAAATAAATCAACTTTTGACAACATTAACTCTTGTAATTAACTATGAAATGAAAACTTGAGGGAGATTGGCTCTATAATAGTTTATATTTTGCTTACATCCTCTCTTTGCAATTATGTATTTGTGCATGTATCCGTATAAACACTAGATATCAAATATCATGTTTGAATTAACTGAAAGCAATTGCAATAAAAAAAACCGTTATAATATAGGTCAGTATGATTCATATCTCATTCGACAATCGATTTGTAAATGCAAAAAAGTATAATAAAACCTTGTCTATTTGCCCAAAGTCTATAAAATTGGTAAGTAACGGACGAGGTTTCGGAGTCTTATTATAGCGTAATATGTAACGTAGTCTTTGCAGTGTATAAGTACAAATCTGAGTTATTATTATTATCATTATATATATATATATATATTCAATTCCTTACGGGTCCTCCAAAATAGAGTTCGCTACAAATATTTTAATAATTAAGAAGGTATTTTTTCATAAATTAACGCCGAAAACTTCTAAATCCAAACTGGTTTAACACAAACAATGCCTGATTGAGCTACAAAGATAATACACTGGGTCGATTATAAACAAAATAATTTGATGCGAAAGATGAAACGTTGTTCCATAAATTCTTTAAAACGGCAATGTTATCAACTACTTTTGCTAAGATATTATATTTTCTCTTTTCTTTCTTCAATTCGGTGGAGATAATTATAATGTAGTCGTTTGGCCTTATCACCTGTTACTTTCTTCTCTATCGCGTCGTGGGTTTTTTTTAATGTTATATTCAAATATTCTACCTTAGATCTCCCCTTTTTAAAGAAACCGACTACAACATGAATAACTCATTGTATCTGTAATTGCTTGTTCGTGATTCATTATCGCTGCGTGAAGACGACGAGCAACTGACAAATGAAACACTGGGATACACACGCATTCTATATCAGTCTGCCGTCAGTCAACGACGCAAGAAGATGGTTTGTGCGCACGTATCCGCACATATACACACCCGATCGCATTTCCGATCCGACGAGCTGTGAAAACGCACTGTCAGATGCGGCTACTACTGCGAATCGAATATTGGCGAACAGGCTCTACAGTGAACAGACCTGAACATTTTAGTTTCTCTAAAGCGACTGCTGAGTTTCGCGCAATACTTTTTGTTATGATTTGTGATATCATTTCAACTTCTTGTACATTGACCTATAGACTTTGTAATTCTTGGAGTAATTTTGTGATCTCTGACACAGGAATGGAATAGATACACGTGACTTATAAATATAGCTTAAGTGATTATATGATGTTTTTTTTTTCTTTTGTTTTTAATGTATAATGTGGCACATGTGCTATGAGCTTTCGAATGACATGAACAATAAATCGACATTAAATATACCAGGGTAATCATCAGAAAAAATGAAAAATAAAAAGAGAATATATCATGCAACTATCTCTTTATCTGTTGATTATAATCTGTCAGCGATGACAAAAAGGCGATAAGTTAAGGAGAACTTCCTAGCCAATATATCATATAAGTGAGAAGATCAAACTTTCGTTGACGTACAGGAGCAGTATCTGGATATTCGTCAATCTGCAGTTCTACACCAGGATCATCAGTCAGCAAACAAGGCAAATGAGTGATATCGGAATAAGAATTAAGGATGATTTGGTTACCTTGACGACGGTAATATACAAAGATTTATCATGAAATGAAAGTTGCTGCAAATGTTAATCATGGTTTTATAATAATACGCTATGGTTTCAGTTTTCCGGTCAGGGAATCTTGGGAAGTAGAGCATCGCGTGCAAGCTTACTCGACACGTGTTGTTTGTTCTTGGGTTTAAATGTTTTAGGATATTTTTTGTTCAATTAAATATTTTCTTTAGTAAAGATAAAGTCAGATAACCATATTGCACTTTTTTTAATTTGTTTATTACACTTTATTAAATAAGCAATTCGATTTAAGCACAATTCAATTAAAAGGGAAATATATACTCACTATGTCTATACATTTCCGTTTCAAGCAGTAAAACAGCTGGTGTTCTTGTGCAAGTCTGTGAGTAAACAATCGTGGAATATCTCACTGGGAGAGGTAACGGAAATTCTCTTATAATTAATTGGAAAGTGTTACAATGTGACCAAACAATGTCATTACGCTGACCGCTACACGTATTGCTATGGTCAAAGGCTACAATATTAATGATTTTTCACTATGATGTCATATACGCAACTCAGATTGTTGATTGAAAACTCAAAGTGTTGATTGAAAACTCAAACAAGATGCTATGAAAGTCAGTGTGTTTCTTTTGTTCTTTTATAACGATATAATTCTGGTGACAGTAAAGTGCGCTGTATAATAACATATAAAACGATACATTACTGGTGACACTTAAATGCGCTGTATGATAAAATATATAACGATATAATTCTAGTGACACTAAAGTGCGCTGTTTGATAAAATATATAACAATATAGTACTGGTGACACTAAATTGCGCCATATGATAAAATATATAACGATATAATTCTGGTGCCACTAAAGTGCGCTGTATGATAAAATATATAACGATATCGTATATTACTGGTGACACTAAAGTGCGCTGTATGATAAAATATATAACGAAATAATTCTGGTGACACTAAAGTGCGCTGGATGATAAAATATATAACGAAATAATTCTGGTGACACTAAAGTGCGCTGGATGATAAAATATATAACGAAATAATTCTGGTGACACTAAAGTACGCTGTATGATAATATATAAAACGCGTTCGTATTCTTATTTGGTGTTACCGTGCATGGAACTGAGTGAAAAAAAAATAAAATCACGTGCCATGTAGCGTTCCCGTTTTTTTTTCATTAATTGAACTTGACGTTAGTAGTATTAATTAATAGCACGTGCAAAGTGCGCTGCAAGTTTCGTATTTAGATGTAATGAAAATGCCGTCAAAACCGCAGCAATGCTGGAATAATATACGTAGTGGACAATAAATGAATGTTGAACTATACGTGTACTAGAAGTTTCGTTCTTATATTCAAACCGGACATTATGACGGAATATATCTGGATCTTAATGTTACAGACGATTGGTATTTCTTTAGGTAAGTTTATAAAGGTTATTTTTCTAAGAAAACATATTTATATACATGTCAGATACTGTTGTTTGGAGTTGCTGTCAATGTTACATTCATGTATATGAATGCTACACATCCAGTTGTACAAATGTGGCCTTTTGTGTGTGTTGGCGTGTATTTGTATATTGTCTAGCCGATGATGCTCCAGGAAAACGATAAACAATGTTTTTTACCTTGTCAATGAAAAGGTACATAACTTCTTCCTACGTTGTTTTTTTTTTTTGTGATATTTATGTTTGTTTTGTTTTTTTTCAAAACTCAAAATACACGATCCCCCCCCGTCCCCCACCCCATCTGTTTTCCATTTAGGCTGTTAACGTTAGTAGAACACGTACTAAACAACATCATTACCAACAACAAACACAATTACCTTTATTTTGTCATGGTCATATTGTCGTTCAACAAGCATCATGCAATGTATTTGACGTCATTAAATGTAACTACAACATGATGAATTCAGCAATCTTACGTCACCATTCAGACATAGCGTTATACATATTTTAACATTGTGGCATGTATACATATTTTAACATTGTGGCATGTATACACAGACACACATGTCTTATTTCTTTCAAATCTGAAACGTGATCTGTATAATATGTAAAGCAACAGACATCCGTGTAACGGAAGCCCTAATCGTATTTATTTTGAAACTTTCTCATCAACACCCCATTGCTACAGCAGATAGGATATCTAAATAGTCTGACAGATATGCTGAAAGTTGAGATAGCTTCGTCTGCTAAGTTCAGGTTCTTTTGTATATGAAGCAGACGAGTCCCGCATCTAATCTATTGTTGTAGAAAATAGAATAAACACGCATAAAGCTTCAAGATGAATTTAAATCTCATCGTGCCATGCTACTGGTTGGTCGTGAGGGTACCTGGGTATTGTCTTAACGGTGGGGTGGCATGTTATACCGCTTAATCACGTGGACTCACTGTGCTGTGGCCGTTACTACATGGGCAATGCATGTCTAATTGTAGCAGTTATATATACATGTGTATAACCATTACATTAAATTTGCTGACAATAATCTGAGTTAAAAAGTACTTTTGATTAATGACAACTTTTAAGACCAATGCATCACTTTATTAATGATGATAACCATTCTGATAAGACTAATTGAGGATTCAGGGAGAGCAACACAAAACAGTGGATTAATTATTATTGAAAGAGATAAGAAAAATCGCACAAATCTTATTACCGAAATGCATCTGTTTTCTGACTTTTTATTGATATATTGGTATCCATTTCGGCATACAGTGCCGTACACAGTGGTGTTAGACGCTGTCTCACGATCACTTACCTCTCACCGTTAAGGTTCGAGTCCCGCTCGCTCCAAAAACTTTATGTGAGAAAGTTTGTAAGTTACTTGCTGCAGGGCGATGGTTTAACCTAACCAATAAAAAACTGGATATGTCCTATATAATTTAAAATGTGTCGAAAATGATGTTAAGTTCTATTAATAAAACAGAAAGAAAAAAGGAAACCGATGTACTCTTGAAAAAAAAGAAACGAAAGACATCACATTTTACATAATCGTGGTCATTTAAATATTGCAATTATTATATAAGTTGACTCCATTTAGTTTTCAACCGTCTTTATCGGTGTTATAGAAAGAATTCGAAGAAAATATCATCTTGTAATTGTTAAGAATTTTTATTCATAATTTCTAAACTGATAACTTAGTTCAACATGAAGTTTCGGATTATACTATTTTGATATTAATAGTGCGTCGTATAAAACAACACTCAGTACCGGTTCTACCCAGGAAAAGTGATTCATATAAACTCTGAGCTATCATCGAAATCGAGCTAAAATAAAGTACTAGTAGTATAAACCAAATGGTTATTCGTTCATAGATGTAAATATTGATTTGGCGTGTGAAATTTGAATTTTATTTTAATCTTGCCGTGTATCCCTGTAAAACACGTCATTTTCAAGTCCAGCGCGCAATGTTTTTCTCTTGGGACGGTGCACTGATTCTTTTTTTTTTTTTTTTTTTTGCTTTATAATGGCAAAATATCGCTTTTGAATTAAATTTGGATACTACGAGAGGAGTTGACACTCACATCAGGCTCGCCCGTGGAGTAATAATAGCATGTTTCCAAAGTCACATTAAACGCCTTTATTGAGTCTAACATGGCCATAAATTCACACTTCCTCTCCGTTCAGTAGTTATAGCGATTTTTCTTTTGTAAACGGCCTGTAAAGTCCCCCAAAACGAAATCAATTATTTGCCGATTAAATGTTTTATTCACATGCTAGAAGAAGCCGTTTGAAGTCATTGTATTCTTTTTATGGTAATAACTGATTAATTCAACTGTTTATGGAATGAAGAAATATTTCAGCAATTAAATACACGGAAGTCGTGTTACCTTAGTATTATGTATACTTGCTTTGTTTGTTGCTATATGCGGATTGCATCTTATACTCTTTGTTAAAAAAAACGCCATAAAACTGGAATATAATTAATGTAGCATTGACGATATTTGATTTGTCAATTAATTATGCAAATGCAATCTGTACCAATCTAACTTACGCCCGTATTTATATCTTATTTGGTCGACTGTAAATAATTTTGACACGTTAAAAGTATAAATAATGAAACAAATGCGCAAAACCTTCTTTTAAAATATTGCATAAATAGTAAGAATTTCCAGTGCTTTATATATTTAGGAAATCTGGAGCAGTTACAAGTTTGATATTTGTATTTCTGCTTTCGATATTAAAATGTAACTATTCAACATCAGAAACTGAGGAAGTCAGTGTTACGGTTAGATAAAATCAGTCTGCCAGAATTTAATCTACCAAAGTGATATAAAACATATCGTAATTTATATCAGTATAACAGTATTCAACAGATTTTCACCAGGGCACAAAAAGGTTAACATGCCCAACATGGCCTAGTGGTTAGAGGGGCTGTCTCATAAACACTTTGAAGGTTTGGATTCAGCCCAACAAAGCCTTGTGGTTAGAGGCGCTGTCTCCTGATAACTTTGAAGGTTTGTGCCCTGCCCAACATAGCCTAGTTGTTAGATGATCACTTTGAAGGTTTGGACCCAGCTCAACATGGTTTTGTGGTTATTTGAAGGTTTGGACCCAGCTCAACATGGTCTTGTGGTTAGAGACGCTGTCTCATGATCACTTTGAAGGTTTGAACCCTGCCCAACATAGCCTAGTTGTAGAGACGCTATCTCATGATCACTTTGAAGGTTTGGACCCTGCCCAACATGGCCTAGTTGTAGAGACGCTATCTCATGATCACTTTGAAGGTTTGGACCCTGCCCAACATGGCCTAGTTGTAGAGACGCTATCTCATGATCACTTTGAAGGTTTGGACCCAGCCCAACATGGCCTTGTGGTTAGAGGCGCTGTATCATGATCACTTTGAAGGTTTGGACCCTGCCCAACATGGCCTAGTTGTGAGAGGCGCTGTCTCATGATCACTTTGAAGGTTTGGACCCAGCCCAACATAGCCTAGTTGTTAGAGACGCTGTCTCATGATCACTTTGAAGGTTTGGACCCAGCCCAACATAGCCTAGTTGTTAGAGACGCTGTCTCATGATCACTTTGAAGGTTTGGACCCTGCCCAATATAGCCTAGTTGTTAGAGGCGCTGTCTCATGATCACTTTGAAGGTTTGGACCCTGCCCAACATGGCCTAGTTGTTAGAGACGCTGACTCATGATCACTTTGAAGGTTTGGACCCTGCCCAACATAGCCTAGTTGTTAGAGGCGCTGTCTCATGATCACTTTGAAGGTTTGGACCCAGCCCAACATAGCCTAGTTGTTAGAGACGCTGTCTCATGATCACTTTGAAGGTTTGGACCCTGCCCAATATAGCCTAGTTGTTAGAGGCGCTGTCTCATGATCACTTTGAAGGTTTGGACCCTGCCCAACATGGCCTAGTTGTTAGAGACGCTGACTCATGATCACTTTGAAGGTTTGGACCCAGCTCAACATGGTTTTGTGGTTATTTGAAGGTTTGGACCCAGCTCAACATGGTCTTGTGGTTAGAGACGCTGTCTCATGATCACTTTGAAGGTTTGGACCCTGCCCAACATAGCCTAGTTGTTAGAGACGCTGTCTCATGATCACTTTGAAGGTTTGGACCCAGCCCAATATAGCCTAGTAGTTAGAGACGCTGTCTCATGATCACTTTGAAGGTTTGGACCCTGCCCAACATAGCCTAGTTGTTAGAGACGCTGTCTCATGATCACTTTGAAGGTTTGGACCCTGCCCAACATGGCCTAGTTGTAGAGACGCTATCTCATGATCACTTTGAAGGTTTGGACCCAGCCCAACATGGCCTTGTGGTTAGAGGCGCTGTATCATGATCACTTTGAAGGTTTGGACCCTGCCCAACATGGCCTAGTTGTGAGAGGCGCTGTCACATGATCACTTTGAAGGTTTGGACCCAGTCCAACAAGGTCTAGTTGTAGAGACGCTATCTCATGATCACTTTGAAGGTTTGGACCCAGCCCAACATGGCCTTGTGGTTAGAGGCCCTGTATCATGATCACTTTGAAGGTTTGGACCCTGCCCAACATGGCCTAGTTGTTAGAGACGCTGTCTCATGATCACTTTGAAGGTTTGGACCCAGCTCAACATGGTTTTGTGTTATTTGAAGGTTTGGACCCAACTCAACATGGTCTTGTGGTTAGAGACGCTGTCTCATGATCACTTTGAAGGTTTGGACCCTGCCCAACATGGCCTAGTTGTAGAGACGCTATCTCATGATCACTTTGAAGGTTTGGACCCAGCCCAACATGGCCTTGTGGTTAGAGGCGCTGTATCATGATCACTTTGAAGGTTTGGACCCTGCCCAACATGGCCTAGTTGTGAGAGGCGCTGTCACATGATCACTTTGAAGGTTTGGACCCTGCCCAACATGGCCTTGTGGTTAGAGGTGCTGTCTCATGATCACTTTGAAGGTTTAGACCCAGCACAGCAAGGACTAGTTGTTAGAGGCGCTGTCACATGATCACTTTGAAGGTTTGGACCCAGCCCAGCAAGGCCTAGTTGTTAGAGGCGC
>CM055901.1:58023239-58100808 GCA_029582155.1 Panopea generosa
CTGTATGTACATTAAAACGAACACTCATATCTGAAATCAGAAACAAACAAACAAATAAATCATGTCTTATTTTTAGATTACATTATCTGCCTATTGAAGAAGCAACAATATCTACTGTCCAAAAGTATTGGTTTCATATTGCCCTCTGTGGTTTGGAAGAAAATGAAATTCACAATGCAATTAGCTAAGAACAAGAATGAGCTGTAAGAATCAGTGTAGCCGGAGGGGAGTTTGTCGCGTTGTGACGATGAAGGGATAATTCGTAATTTAGTGCGACTGGAACCACTTTTGATTACAGTGAAAGACAGTTTAAGTCGTAACCGGTCGCGATTTCTGCAATGAAAATGAAAAGATGAAATGAAATAGCCCAATTTAAAGGCGCTTGCATGATTAGATTTACAGAGGGCGAGGGATCACGTGACATAATTGACATAACATGGGCTTAATTTTGAAATAATAATTGAAGCGCCGTTATCTATTGACATTGAAACGTCGTTGTTTAACTTTAGGGCATAAAAAACAAAATCTGCTTTTTATGATTAATTCAATCATGCTGAAAAGGTTTCCAGAATCGAAGGAATAAAGGTTTTTTCATTTCTATTTTTCATCTGAAAAATGTCAACATAATTATCTGACTTGAAGTAAGCATTTCTTGATTTGCAAACCAGTTTTGCTTTGTTTAGCTGTTAATCGCCATGGTAGCTATCTAATATACAGTAAGTAAGATGCTCTGGATAGTGAGTTATCTTTATCTTGTATTATATTCGTACTTTAAATAACAATATTTAGTTTGGCACATTTGGATTTCCCCGCGGAACTACCGTCTACCACCATTATATCTTCTACCACCAATGTCCCCCCAATGAATTCAATGATTGGGCTATTAGAGACAGGACTTAGATAGAGCTTTTCAGGATATAACACAGTTTCACTTACACAGAATGTAGAGAAACAAACAAAAATGATGTCGTACCTTATGAGAATTAAGATATATTCATGAAAAAAGAACAACATGGGACATAAATGCTCGGTTTTGCGTTTGACATATTTAAATATTGAGATATTCGTTTGTGTTCACATTGAGTTACGATCCTAATCGTATAAATGTCTAATAAAATGGAAGGTTACTTGTTTCTCAAAAATGTGTAACCCTACACCACAAATGTTCGTCCCAGTATTTAGCTTTAAATAATTTGATAGTAATCCGGTTAGGCTTCCGCACCCCCAAAAAAAAACAACACAACAGCGCCTATAAACCTTCTTACGCTTTAATGGGGTTTAATGCCATTTTAACACATTTAAGGTTATATATGGCATTTTCAGTTTGACTGGTGGAGGAGGACCTCAGACTGAATCTGAGTAGAACAACCATCCTTCAGCAAGTAACTGTCAAACTTTCCCAATTACAGTTTTTGGAGAGAACTGGACTCGAACTTAAACGGTGAGAGATAAATGATCTTGAAACGGCACCTTAGACCACTCGACCACGGAAGACTGTGATTTTTTTTATTGTTTTTTATTGTTGTTATTTTTTTTTTTTTCAAAACACATGCATTTTGCAAATATATTCTATATAATACATACAGTTAACTTTTTACATGAATGTATTTTATAAAATAATATTATAATAAGAAAGAAAAATGAAAAGACATGGAAAGAAGAAGGGAAAACAAACAAGAGTAGTCACGAAAAGAGATTAGGGTACTTTAAACACATTTGAATTAAAGTTCAGTTGTGATTTTTTTATAAGAAAAATTCAATTTATTCCATTTATATTCATGATACATCACTTTATCTTCGCTATTATTTTTTTCTAAATTTTCATGATATTTTAAGTATTTTATAAAAGTGTTGAACTTTGGAAGTGTTTGCTCGTACTTGTTTTTGAAAATAAAATATTTTCCATAAAATAAGTATGGACTAGCCTTGGCGAGTCTGGATGAGCCTGGGCGAGTTGATCATTTTTGGGTGATAGAAAGGTGTTCTGAAACCCATATATCGTATACTACTAATATAAGTTTAATAAACTAGAATAACTGCTCTGGTCAAGATTCCCAAAAGAAATCGTAGAATAGTCCAAATTTATATCAATAAGTTTTTCATTTAGATATACGTCAAGCTCTGTCCAAAAAACTCTCGAAATGTGACACTCCCCCCAAAAAATGTGTTTGTTTCTTTCGACTTGCATATTGCAAAAATCACATAAACTTGTAAATACTTATATATTAATAGTACATGTATATAAAAATTCTTATTAGGTAATATTGTCAGTATGTCTTTTGTACTGGAATGCTCATAATTTTGTATTTATTAAACATTGAAAGGGAACAGTACTTTTTCAATTTAGATTTGCTTTTTTTTGTTCCCATTTAATATGTGGTTTAATAGTTAGGTCGCCTTGAATATACTTTAACTTTTTATTACATTGAGATTTATTTGAACATTTCATATTTATAATTTGTTCCTTAAGTTATTTTGTGTATTATTGTTTGGTATATTCTCATATTAAATATTAGACTTCCATTAATGGGATATACTTCGGACAAGAGTATAATATTAAAGAAAATCTGAATTATTTAATTTGTGTACAATTTGCCTCGAATTAAAATAGAAAGCAAATATTAAAATACTGCTTGCACAACAAATGTGTCTAGTGGACTTCTACAACTTAAAAGATGGAGTACCAATACGTTTTCTCGCTTTACAATAGAGTGTCTCGTAGTGATAGTCGAATCATATCCACGTTTTTGCATCTGATACGTTGTTTACCAAATATAAAAGGTACATCTCAACACGTTCATACCGACATATGATGACTTGGTAATCTAATCATATATTATTAACTAGTCATAATATTGGTTAAAATATATTCCTTGTTGGGATTTGCCAGAAGTATTTTGTTTTTAACGTTTTCGACGTCATGATGTAACATGTCGAGTACAAGAGGTCTAAATTCTGCTGTTCCATTTACCATTATTAACTTGAGTATATAATGCTACATTATTTACCGGTATATCAGCGCAAGACAAATGAGAAATGTGATATGATTTGCTTATACGAGTGCATTGAAAATATAGATATAAGAGAATGAAAGTCGTTGAACATTCATATAATATGAACTGACATGACACGAGCAAAATTTAAGTAAATCCGAAATTTATATTTACTTGGCATCTATATGTTGTCGTACTTTCTCAGCAAATAAAATCTCTCATAATGTGGTTTTCAAAATAAAACATTCCATTTTACACAGAATGTCATGACCGTCAGTAGATGTTGACCTACTCTCTCAGCCAATGAAATATCTCCAGGAATGAGAAAGTATATCAACATCTAAGCTGATTAGAAGTTACATGGAAAAGCATTCCATATATATATTCTAACCTTTATATGATACAGGTAAGGTCATGTCTCATGAACATTCACACTATACATACGGTGAATGACCTTACCTGTGTCATAAGACACATAGTAAATTAGAATTGATAGAAGATAGCTCTTCAATTTTTTAGGCTGAGAAGGTTAAGGATAGATTCATATTGAATATCAATAGACGAAACATGAACATTAAATTGACCTCGATTTTGATTCAGACATTGTGTCTGAAAATACTATCTTGATTACGACATAATGACTTCTCAATTTAAAGCATAGACTGACAGATGACCTTTAAATAGATTTCTTCGTCTTCCTGCAAAGACAACCTTTTGGCGTGTTAGTTGTGTTCAATAAAGACAACCTTTTAGCGTGTTAGTACAACCTTTTAGCTTGTTAGTTGTGTTCAATAAAGACAACCTTTATAACTGTGAGTTGTGTTCCTTAAAGACAACCTATTAGACTGTGAAGTGTTCCATAAAGACAACCTTATAAACTGTGAGTTGTGTTCCATATTGACAATCTTTTAACCTGTGAGTTGTGTTCCATAAAGACAACATGTTCGTATGTGATTTGTGTTCCATAAATACAACATGTTAGATTGTGAGTTGTGTTCCATAAATACAACATGTTAGACTGTAAGTTGGGTTCCATAAAGACACTCTATTAGACAGCGAGTTGTGTTCCATAAAATCAACCTTATAGCCTTTGAGTTGTATTCCATATTTACAACCTTTTAACCTGTGAGTTGTGTTCAATAAAGACAATCTGTTAGACTCTGAGTTTCGTTCCATTAAGATAATCTGTCAGACTGTGAGTTGTGTTCCATATTGACAACTTGCTAGACTGTGAGTTCTGTTCCATAAAGACAACATGTTAGACTGTGATTTGTGTTCCATAAAGACAACCTTATAACCTGTGAGTTGTGTTCCTTAAAGACAACATTTTAACCTGTGAGTTGTATTCAATAAAGATAACCGGTAAGAGTGTGAGTTGTGTTCCATATAGACAAACTGTGAGACTGTGGGTTGTGTTCCATAAAGACAACCTGTTAAACTATGAGTTGCATTCTTTAAAGACAAACTGTAAGACTGTGAGCTGTCTTCCATTTAGACTATCTGTCAGACTATGAGTTGTGTTCCATAAAGACAATCTGTCAGACTATGAGTTGTGTTCCATAATGACAATCTGTCAGACTCTGGGTTGTGTTCCATATTGACAAACTGTTGGACTGTGAGTTGTGTTCTATTAAGACAATCTATAAGACTGTGAGCTGTGTTCTATTAAGACAATCGGTCAGACTGTGAGTTGTGTTCCATAAAGACAACCTGTTAGACTTTGAGTTGTGTTCCATAAAGACAACCTGTAATAATGTGGGTTGTGTTCCATAAAGACAATATGTTAGACTGTGAGTTGTGTTCCATAAAGACAACCTGTTAGACTGTGAGTTGTGCTCCATAAAGATAACCTGTTAGACTGTGAGTTGTGTTCCATAAAGACAACCTGTCAGACTTTTAGTTGTGCTCCATAAAGATAACCTGTAAGACTGTGAGTTGTGTTCCATAAAGACAATCGGTCAGACTGTGAGTTGTGCTCCATAAAGACAACCTGTTAGACTGTGAGTTGTGCTCCATAAAGATAACCTGTTAGACTGTAAGTTGTGTTCCATAAAGACAACCTGTTAGACTGTGATTTGTGTTCCATAAAGACAACCTGTAAGACTGTGAGTTGTGTTCCATAAAGATAACCTGTAAGACTGTGAGTTGTGCTCCATAAAGATAACCTGTTAGACTGTAAGTTGTGTTCCATAAAGACAACCTGTTAGACTGTGAGTTGTGCTCCATAAAGATAACCTGTTAGACTGTAAGTTGTGTTCCATAAAGACAACCTGTTAGACTGTGAGTTGTGTTCCATAAAGACAACCTGTAAGACTGTGAGTTGTGTTCCATAAAGACAACATGTTAGACTGTAAGTTGTGTTCCATAAAGACAACCTGTTAGACTGTGAGTTGTGCTCCATAAAGATAACCTGTTAGACTGTAAGTTGTGTTCCATAAAGACAACCTGTTAGACTGTGAGTTGTTTTCCATAAAGACAACCTGTTAGACTGTGAGTTGTGTTCCATAAAGACAACCTGTTAGACTGTGAGTTGTGTTCCATAAAGACAACCTGTAAGACTGTGAGTTGTGTTCCATAAAGACAACATGTTAGATTGTAAGTTGTGTTAAAAAATGACAACCTGTTAGACTGTAAATTGTGCTCCATAAAGATAACCTGTTAGACTGTGAGTTGTGTTCCATAAAGACAACCTGTAAGACTGTGAGTTGTGCTCCATAAAGATAACCTGTAAGACTGTGAGTTGTGTTCCATAAAGACAACCTGTCAGACTGTGAGTTGTGTTCCAAAAAGACAACCTGTTAGACTGTGAGTTGTGCTCCATAACGATAACCTGTTAGACTGTGAGTTGTGTTCCATAAAGACAACCTGTTAGACTGTGAGTTGTGCTCCATAAAGACAACCTGCTAAACTGTGAGTTGTGCTCCATAAAGACAACATGTTAGACTGTGAGTTGTGCTCCATCAAGATAACCTGTTAGACTGTGAGTTGTGCTCCATAAAGATAATCTGCTAAACTGTGGGTTGTGCTCCATAAACACAACCTGCTAAAATGTGAGTTGTGCTCCATAAAGATAACCTGCTAAACTGTGGGTTGTGTTCCATAAAGACAACCTGCTAAACTGTGAGTTGTGCTTCATAAAGACGACC
Source organism: Panopea generosa (assembly GCA_029582155.1). Taxonomy (NCBI): domain Eukaryota; kingdom Metazoa; phylum Mollusca; class Bivalvia; order Adapedonta; family Hiatellidae; genus Panopea; species Panopea generosa. The sequence goes on from CM055901.1 coordinate 58,029,379, forward strand.
TGCTAAAATGTGAGTTGTGCTCCATAAAGACAACCTGTTAGACTCAGAGTTGTGCTCCATTAAGACAACCTGCTAAAATATGAGTTGTGCTCCATAAAGACAACCTGCTAAAATGTGAGTTGTGCTCCATAAAGACAACCTGTTAGACTGTGGGTTGTGCTCCATAAAGACAACCTGTTAGACTGTGGGTTGTGCTCCATAAAGACAACCTGCTAAAATGTGAGTTGTGCTCCATAAAGACAACCTGTTTGACTCATAGTTGTGCTCCATAAAGACAACCTGCTAAAATGTGAGTTGTGCTCCATAAAGACAACCTGTTAGACTCAGAGTTGTGCTCCATAAAGACAACCTGTTAGACTGTGAGTTGTGCTTAATAAAGACAACCTGTTAGACTCAGAGTTGTGCTCCATAAAGAAAACCTGCTAGACTCTGAGTTGTATTCCATAATGACATCCTATTAGAATGTGAGTTGTGTTCCATAAAAGCAACCTTTAACCTGTGAGTTGTGTTCCATAAAAGCAACCTTTAAATCTGTGAGTTGTATTCCATAAAGACAACCTGTTAGACTGTGATGCTGTACATATTTCGTGATCAAAATAAAACATAAAAAATGAGCGTTCAATTATCATTCATAAACATACGTCTGTGAAATGAAACATCACGCACATAGAGTGTGACAATTGTATGTATGTTAGGTCTTTTGGGATATCTGGCAGCCTTGCTGTAATTACAGCTTTGAAACTAATATATTCCATGAATATATGTATATTTCAGAAATATAACAGTAGTTACAACAACAGCAGTATGTATTGAGTAGAATCGTCTTTCTCAGGTTGTGTGATGTATTAATACAATGTGTCAGTAGCAATAGTTTTTAAACAAAAAATGACAAGTGGCTGTTAGGTGTTAGATACATTTTCTTCATACCTTTAATCATGACACATGACTGTATGTAACTCATACAAACAAACACATATCGTATAAGGTGGGAAACAGCACTTGCGTATTTATAGCCAACACAAAAATTGCAACAGTGAAAATAAAAAAAAAATAATATTAGAAAAGGAATAAGTCAAGTTTATAACTAGTTTCTATCTATCAGTTTGTTTAAACTTGTTTGTTACGCTGAATTTGAAAGTAAATCAATCTTTTAAAACAGAAATTTTCCTGGAATCTGATAAACACTGATGAAATTAAAAAAGGTTGTTTTGTCACATATACGACAATATCGTAAATTATCGTTCATACATGTACCATGTAGATATATAACTTTTATAAATAATATTAATTGAATAGTTTTCTTTTAGATATCCTAATGTCTCTTTCATTCTATCAGTTGTATTGATAGAGGAACGTATTGTTCGGACGCATGTACGTATGAGTGAAACAATCTTTTCTTGGCTAATATGTAAAAACTTTCCCTTTTTTACTAGTGCATGTGAACTGAACGTATACTCAGTTATCCACAACTGTCAAATGACCTTAAGATAATGCCTTATTTTATTCTCTACTCGCTGCTGGCCTCAGTTTACTTAAGTATGACATTGCTTTTGAAAATTAATAAAATGGTACAAGTAAACTTTAAGAAGATACAATTTATTCAGTAAATGATACACACGAATTATTTAACTGCGTTGCGATTCTCTTTTATTTAATTCGTTATAGTAACCATTCACTGAGATGGTGTCCGTTTTATTATTGAATCTATATTCATATCGAACGTATCTAAATAGTAGAATAACCATTCGCAAACCCTTTATCTACAATACTATAACTATAACACTTCTTCCAACAACTACAGTATTTCGCTCACGTTTTAGTTGTGATGCGGAGTGTCACTGATAGGTATGTTTTCTCCCTTAATTGAGATCAAACAAACACGGTCATCTGATTGTGTATATCAAATTTCGTCTAAAGAAAATAATAGCATTACCATTCCGGCTTTATTGATTGTCGACGGAAGCGATTCTGTTGCCCAAGGCCATATACACAAATTAATGTAGCCTCACTCAGACTTGGCTAAATTGACGATCGCGCGTACTTCCATGGTGTAAATGATGGAAAGTGAAGTTTCTGACCCTTTGAGGTCCAATAATTTGGTTAAAGATTCATTTATCCAAGAATATCCGCTTTTACCATCTGTTCTTTACTCGGCTGTCAAATAAGAGAGAAATACTGAACGACGGAGCTGTAAACCCACCAAAAAATCACGCACATGCTTTCACATACATACAATGTATGATGTTCGCAAAGCTCTTCCTCACCGAGTGATATTCGGTTCTATTGTCTGACGACCGTTAACCTCTCAGCTGAGGTGGTAGGTTCGAACCCAGCTCGGTTCAATATCTTTATGTGAGAACATTTGTGGAAGGTCGGTGCTTCTACTCAGATTCAATCGTAGATCTAACTCCGCCAATAAAATTGGATAAAGATATAACATGTATAACGTGTCATGTCGCTGAAGTCAGTATATAAAATAAAAAAATAAAATTAGCAAAATCATTGTTTTCCATATAATTCACCCGTGTACGTCTGGAGGATATCTACACGATAATATACTGAACAGGGATTTCCTTACTTGGTCAATGTGGTCAGGTTAGACTAAATATAACAACATTTTTTAAGACGTAGCAGATTAGTCACGTGATTTCATTTTGATTTCGAGTTGATCCTCCATAAAAATTCATATATTGTAAAATTTGTCTCATATCATAAAGAGACAGAATGACGAGGTGAAGATTCGTCAGGAAGTACATTTGTGCTCTCTATTTTAAATTTAAAATGTTGTTTTAGTTTCATTACTCCAATTAAAATATCGTGTGTTTTTTTTTGTTACGTTTAGATGGATTTGAAAAAACAAGTATTCTTTTTTTATATAGAATCTATGTATTTCAAAGAAATAAATCAAAACAATTTACACACTTCTGGCGGTTTTTCTTGATCCCGATCGTTTAAAACCCATTCAAAAATGTTATTCGTAGTTAAGATTGTGTCAATGTGATGGACTATGAGGTTATAGATCTAACGAAGCGTAGTGAACGCATACAGTATTCGTAATAAGATCAGTAAGACTTAGTTTCCATGGCAACGGTTATGTGCGGTGTCCTTGAGCAAGACATATTTTCCACATATGCTTAGTACTGGTTCTACCCAGGAAGACTTCGAGCAAGATTTGTCTAAGTTGTAAGAATTTGTTTCCCAATCGAAGTAAAAAATAAATAAGCTATAACTAAATCGCCAATGTATAGTTAAAATTTGACATTGTACCACTTAATAATTGATTAAACCATTTTTGTGCAGTTTGGAAACTTTATTTTCTCCCTAGCTTGTCATTGGTATACACATGTTTGTACATATGTCCACTATAAGGTTGTCCAATAAGAGTCTTAGAGTGAGTAATATACAATCAGTGTTTTCCTTAGAACTTCATTTAAAAATATTGTCGCATGACGTCATTCATTTGGTCGTATAACTCAGCTTTCCTACCTTAATTGCCTAGCTACTTCAGACTTTAACGAATACGTAATTTACATTAATTGATAAATAGATCTTGACATTAGAACCTATGTATAGGTTCGAGATTATATGGAATTTCTATGGATTCCATGTAATTTAAATGTGATCTATTGTCTAGTTTCTGGAATTATTTCATTTGCCAAGAAAAAAGGTCAACATCTACTAACAGTCATGAATGAAGTTTTCTTTTTTTAAAAATCTGAGCGATTTTATTGGTTTGAAGAGTAGGACATCATGTAAAAGGATATTACATTCAAGGAACATGAATTATTATTTTTTTTTAGTATACAAAACACATGGAATAAATAGTTTACCTTATGTATTGTTATATATTACTGCATATATGTTGTCTTACTTTCTCAGCAAATAAAATCTCCACTTTCTACTTCATCAGCCAATGAAATCGCTTCAGGAACCAGAAAGCAGATCAACATATAAGCTGGTTTGAAGTTATATGGAATCCGTAGAAAATTCCATATAACTCTTAAGAGTTATTTAGATCAATGTGTTTGGTCATTCCTATATAAAATCGAGATATACTTTATATGGTACCAACAATTTTATTTAACTCGAGTCGAGCTCGCTTCAAAACTTTGCCAGTTACTTTCGGAAGGACGGTGGTTCTACTTAGTAGTAACACTGGATATGCCATATATAACCTGAAATGTGTTGAAAATGGCGTTAAACCCCATAATAAAATTTATTTAACTCGTAAATTTATCAATTCTCCATTCACTTTTACAAATATGACGTTGTATTCCTGACTGTAAAGTTACGAAAAGTGAAACTGACTTAATATTACATATCAGGCGAGGTAAACGACTTTCTCACTATACTCGTATTTGTGTAAAATTTAAAAGATTGAAATTTTCGGACTTCATTTGATTTTTGCGTGATTTGACAATCTATACACATGCATAAAAAATAGAAAATAAATTTAATCCTGTAATTTAGGTTCTAATATGTTCACTTTTTCTCGTAACTCGTGAAACACTTGTGTGAAAATTTGCTTTTGAAATCCTGCAACGGAGTTTGCATTTTAACAACAATTACGATTGTGTGTACCCATTATTCCCAATCATACTATACAAAATCGCCTTAAGTTCAATATCTGTTATGAAAGTTAACGCCATCAGTTCAATATCCGTAATGATAGTTAACACCATAAGTTCAATATCCGTAATGATAGTTAACGCCCTAAGTTCAATATCCGTAATGATAGTGAACGCCCTTAGTTCAATATCCGTTGTGATAGTTAACGGCCTAAGTTCATTATCCGTAATTCTAGTTAACGCCCTTAGTTCAATATCCATAATTATAATTAACGCCCTTAGTCCAATAAACGTTATGATAGTTAACGCCTTAGTTCAATATTCGTAATGATAGTTAACGCCCTTAGTTTAATATCCGTAATGGAAGCTAACGCCCTTAGTTCAATATACGTTATGATAGTTAACGCCCTAAGTTATATCCATAATTATAGTGAACGCCCTTAGTTCAATATCCGTCATAATAGTTAAGGCCCTAAGTTCAATATCCGTAATGATAGTTAACGCCATCAGTTTGATATCCGTAATGATAGTTAACGCCCTTAGTTCAATATCCGTAATGATAGTTAACACCATAAGTTCAATATCCGTAATGATAGTTAACGCCATCAGTTTGATATCCGTAATGATAGTTAACGCCCTTAGTTCAAAATCCGTAATGATAGTTAACGCCATCAGTTTGATTTCCGTAATGACAGTTAACGTCCTTAATTCAATATCCGTAATGATAGTTAACGCCCTAAGTTCAATATCAGTAATGAAAGTTAACGCCCTTAGTTCAATATCTGTAATGATAGTTAACGCCCTTAGTTCAATATCCGAAATGGTAGTTAACGACATAAGTTCAATATCCGTATTGATAGTTAACGCCCTTAGTTCAATATCCCCCGGTAATGATAGTTAACGCCCTAAGTTATATCCATAATTATAGTTAACGTCCTAAGTTCAGTATCCGTAATTATAGTAAACGCCCTTAGTTATATATCCGTAATGATAGTTAACGGCCTTAGTTCAATATCTGTAATGATACATGTAGTTAACGCCCTCAGTTCAATATCCGTAATTATAGTTAACGCCATCGCCCTTAGTTCAATATCCGTAATAATAGTTAACGCCATTAGTTCAATATCAGTAATGGTAGTTAACGGATATTGATAATGATTATAGCTTGTCGCCAGATTATTCTATCTGAATAGCTAGTATAATTACCCCGATGCATTGTTCTATATTGGTAATTGTTAAGTAATTGTTACTGCGGTTTGTTAACCAAGAAATCAAGTCACCCGCCACAAGAAATATCGCCAATTGACATATATAATTCCGCTCGACTCTTATATTTCAATTGTTGTCTTGTTTATTTTTTTAATAAATTGTATAACGAGACATCAACATTTGTACCAACCATGTGTTCTACTAGAAGGTGCCTGTACTAGGCTTATAAACTGTTCTGTATTTTTTATTTATAACAAACCATCTGACGATACAGTTTTACTACATTTGACATCTTTTATTTCCGTCTGCTGTCCATAAACCTCTCGACTTGGCTACATAAAGGAGGCTGCAAAATAGGCACATTGTCGGAACGTAATGGTAGTATACGTCATGCTTCCACATTGTCGGCACGTTATGGTAGTATTCGTCATTGGTAGTATATGTCATGCTTCAACATTGTCGGCATGTAATGTTAGTACACGTCATGCTTCCACATTGTCGGCACGTAATGGTGGTATACGTCATTCTTCCACATTGTCGGCACGTAATGGTAATATACGTAATGCTTCCACATTGTCCTAAACAGCCGCCATTACATTTTCTTGACAGAGTCATCCTGCCAAAGGATTATACCTTAAATAGACATAAGGCAAATCTGATCAAATTGAACTGAACATTATTTCTACAAAGAAAAGTTTACAAGATGCATTAGATAATGCATGTGTGCTAACCTTTAACTAGGTATAAAGATTAAGTTGATGCCTGAACATGATTCAAATCTACTTCAACGTGACTATATATTTCTTTCATAATATAGCTAGGTGAACATACACTACTTTAATTGAAAACCGCAGCAGTGGTCTAGGAGTAGGGCGTTTGCTTCGCATGAGGAAGACCGCAGGTTCGATCCCTGGTCGGATCAAACCAAACACTTATAAAATGGTATAAGAAGTTTCTTTGCTTTGCGCTCAGCTATTAGAAGATACTTTTGGGTCTAATCGGCCCGGTGGCGGTATAATGTGACTTGGGCGGAGTATCAAACCATTGATTCTCCAGTGTGCCAGCAGCGTTGAGAATACTGTCTCATGTAGACACCGTTACGATATAACTAAACAATTGTTGAAAGCTACGCTAAAACACCATACAACCAACCAACAACTTTAATTGGAAATATGGTTCTCCGGTGACAACATTAAAGAACATGGAACTGAAAAAAAGTGTCAAAACTTCATACACGGACTAAAGCTCTAATAAATCTTTTTTTTATCCAAACCGCATGCGTATGCACAAGCAGTAGGGAGTTTGTGAATATGTTAAATGAACTCGTAATATTTCTGATTGCCCGTTACTATCTAACTCGTCAAGTGATCATTTACCATCGATTACGATGCTGCGTCGTTAATCGCTTGGAAGCAAGCTAACATGCTAATAACGGCGATTGCTGACGATGTTACAGGTCGATTGATGCAGGATAATTGCCCCAACTTCTAGAATTGGTCTACAAATTACTGCCATTCCTGACACATGCCGAACACACACGCGTGATTGTGTGCAAATTGCAGTTTTATACACTATAACTATATAAAAAGCTTAAGATAAAAATCTAAATATAAAATCATTAAATTGGAACAAAATAAAAAAAGAACATTGAAGGTTGTATGAATGGTTAATGAAGTTTCAATAGAAAGAAAATCAATGAATCACTTAATTAGAGCACTGGATGAGGATGCTACCCAACATCGTTAGCGACCCTTATGGATAGTTCACAATTATCTTTCTATTTAAGATGTTTTTTAAATAATATATTAAAAAAAGCATGATATATTGGTGAATGGAATCAATTGTGATTGCTTACGATTGTTATAATCAAAGGAAGTTTAAATAAAACATAATTTACAACAAATACAACATCATGACATTACATTAACATACAATACATCACAATAACAAATATTATAATCGTAATACATCATCATGACAATACATTACCATACAATACATCACAATAACAAATATTATACTCATAATACAACATCATGACAATACATTTACAAAAAACACATCATAATAACAAATATTATACTTATAATACACATCATAACTTTACATTAACGTAAAATACACCAGAATAACATATTTTATACTCATAATACAACATCATAACAATACATTAACATACAACACATCACAATAACATATTTTATACTCATAAACCGACATCATGACAATACATTAACATACAAAATATCACAAAAACAAATAGCATACTCATAATACAACACCATAACAATACATTAACGTACAATACTACAATTCATCACAATAACATATAATATACACGTAACACAACATCATGACAATACATTGACATACAATACATCACAATTACACATTTTTTACTCATAATAAAACATCATGACATAACATTAACATACAATACATCACAATAACAAATATTATACTCAAATACACATCATGACATTACATTAACATACAATACATCACAATAACAAATATTATACTCAAATACACATCATAACATTACATTATCATACAATACATCACAATAACAAATATTATACTCATAATACATCATCAAAACATTACATTAACATACAATACATCACAATAACAAATATTATACTCATAATACAACATCATAACAATACATTACCATACAATACATCACAATAACAAATATTATACTCATAATACAACATCATAACAATACATTAACATACAATACATCACAATAACAAATATTATACTAAAATACACATCATAACATTACAGTAATATACAATACATCACATTAACAAATACTATATTCATAATACACATCATGACATAACATTAACATACAATACATCACAATAACAAATATTATACTCATAATACATCATCAAAACATTACATTACCATATAATACATCACAATAACAAATATTATACTCATAATACAACATCATAACAAAACATTAACATACAATACATCACAATAACAAATATTATACTCAAATACACATCATGACATTACATTGATATACAATACATCACAATAACAAATACTATACTCATAATACACATCATAACATTACATTAACATACAATACATCACAATAACAAATATTATACTCATAATACATCATCAAAACATTACATTAACATACAATACATCACAATAACAAATATTATACTCATAATACAACATCATGACAATACATTACCATACAATACATCACAATAACAAATATTATACTCATAATACAACATCATAACAATACATTAACATACAATACATCACAATAACAAATATTATACTCAAATACACATCATAACATTACATTAATATACAATACATAACAATATAACAAATACTTCACTCATAATACAACATCATAACAATACATTAACATAAATACATCACAATAACAAATACTATACTCATAATACAACATCATAACAATACATTAACATACAATACATCACAATAACAAATATTATACTCAAATACACATCATGACATTACATTGATATACAATACATCACAATAACAAATACTATACTCATAATACACATCATAACATTACATTATCATACAATACATCACAATAACAAATATTATACTCATAATACATCATCAAAACATTATATTAACATACAATACATCACAATTACAAATGTTATACTCATAATACAACATCATAACAATACATTACCATACAATACATCACAATTACAAATATTATACTCATAATACAACATCATAACAATACATTAACATACAATACATCACAATAACAAATATTATACTCAAATACACATCATAACATTACATTAATATACAATACATCACATGAACAAATACTATATTCATAATACACATCATGACATAACATTAACATACAATACATCACAATAACAACTACTATACTAATGATACAATATCATGACATTACATTAACATAAATACATCACAATAACAAATACTATACTCATAATACACATCATAACATTACATTAACATACAATACATCACAATAACAAATATTATACTCATAATACAACATCATAACAATACATTAACATACAATACATTACAATACATCACAATAACAAATATTACATGCATAATACAACCTTAAGATAATACATTAACGTACAATACATCACAATAACAAATATTATACTCATAATACAACACCATAACAATACATTAACACACAATATATCACAATAACAAAGATTATACTCATAATATAACATCATAAAATTACATTTACATACGATACATCACAATACATCACAATAACATATAGTATACGTATGATACAACCTCAACACAATACATTAACGTACAATACATCACAATAACAATTTTTATACTCATAATACAACATCATAACATTACATTAACATACAATACATCACAATTACAAATATTATACGCATGATACAACATCAAGCCATTTCATGAACATACAATACATCACAATAACAAATATTATACGCATGATGCAACATCATAATATTACATTAACATACTATACATCACAATACATCACAATTACAAATATTATACGCATGATGCAACATCATAACATAACATTATCATACTATATATCACAATACATCACAATAACATATATTATACGCATGATACAACATCATAACATTACATTAACATACAATACATCACGATACATCACAATAACAAATATTATACGCATAATACACATCATAACAATACATTAACATACAATACATCACAATAACAAATATTATACGCATGATACAACATCATAACAATACATTACCATACAATACATCACGATACATCACAATAACAAATATTATACGCATAATACACATCATAACAAAACATTATCATACAATACATCACAATAACAAAGATTATACTCATAATATAACATCATAACATTACATTTATATACGATACACCACAATACATCACAATAACATATAGTATACGTATGATACAACCTCAACACAATACATTAACGTACAATACATCACAATAACAATTTTTATACTCATAATACAACATCATAACATTACATTAACATACAATACATCACAATTACAAATATTATACGCATGATACAACATCAAGCCATTTCATGAACATACAATACATCACAATAACAAATATTATACGCATGATGCAACATCATAATATTACATTAACATATTATACATCACAATACATCACAATTACAAATATCATACGCATGATGCAACATCATAACATTACATTAGCATACTATACATCACAATACATCACAATTACAAATATTATACGCATGATGCAACATCATTACATAACATTATCATACTATACATCACAATACATCACAATAACACATATTATACGCATGATACAACATCATAACATTACATTCACATACAATACATCACGATACATGACAATAACAAATATTATACGCATAATACACATCATAACAATACATTACCATACAATACATCACAATAACAAATATTATACTCATAATACAACATCATAACAATACATTAACATACAATACATCACAATAACAAATATTATACGCATGATACAACATCATAACAATACATTACCGTACAATACATCACGATACATCACAATAACAAATATTATACGCAGAATACACATCATAACAATACATTATCATACAATACATCACAATAACACATACTATACGCATGATACAACATCATAACAATACATTAACATACAATACATCACGATACATCACAATAACAAATATTATACGCATAATACACATCATAACAATACATTACCATACAATACATCACAATAACAAATATTATACTCATAATACAACATCATAACAATACATTAACATACAATACATCAAAATAACAAATATTATACTCAAATACACATCATAACATTACATTAATATACAATACATCACATTAACAAATACTATATTCATAATACACATCATAACAATACATTATCATACAATACATCACAATAACAAATATTATACGCATGATACAACATCATAACAATACATTACCATACAATACATCAAAATAACAAATATTATACTCAAATACACATCATAACATTACATTAATATACAATACCTCACATTAACAAATACTATATTCATAATACACATCATAACAATACATTATCATACAATACATCACAATAACAAATATTATACGCATGATACAACATCATAACAATACATTACCATACAATACATCACAATAACAAATACTATACTCATAATACAACATCATATCAATACATTAACATACAATACATCAAAATAACAAATATTATACTCCAATACACATCATAACATTACATTAATATACAATACATCACATTAACAAATACTATATTCATAATACACATCATAACAATACATGATCATAAAATACATCACAATAACAAATATTATACGCATGATACAACATCATAACAATACATTACCATACAATACATCACAATAACAAATATTATACTCATAATACAACATCATAACAATACATTAACATAAAATACATCAAAATAACAAATATTATACTCAAATACACATCATAACATTACATTAATATACAATACATCACATTAACAAATACTATATTCATAATACACATCATAACAATACATTATCATACAATACATCACAATAACAAATATTATACGCATGATACAACATCATAACAATACATTACCATACAATACATCACAATAACAAATATTATACTCATAATACAACATCATAACAATACATTAACATACAATACATCAAAATAACAAATATTATACTCAAATACACATCATAACATTACATTAATATACAATACATCACATTAACAAATACTATATTCATAATACACATCATAACAATACATGATCAAACAATACATCACAATAACAAATATTATACGCATGATACAACATCATAACAATACATTACCATACAATACATCACAATAACAAATATTATACTCATAATACAACATCATAACAATACATTAACATACAATACATCAAAATAACAAATATTATACTCAAATACACATCATAACATTACATTAATATACAATACATCACATTAACAAATACTATATTCATAATACACATCATAACATTACATTATCATACAATACATCACAATAACAAATATTATACGCGTGATACAACATCATAACAATACATTATCATACAATACATCACAATACATCACAATAACAAATATTATACTCATAATACAACATCATGACATTACATTAACATACAATACATCACAATAACAAATATTATACTCAAAACAGGTAAAACAATTTCGTTCCAGCATATTTGAGTGACAACAAGAGTTGAAATGGTCAATGACATAACCGCTTCATCGGAATTATCAACGGATTTACGAGTACAGCTGTCTCGAACATCACTTTTCTCCGGGTTGTCACGAATTGTTTCTATATACAATTTTCACGTATTTTAAGGCAAAAAGACATTCCAAAGAAAACTGAGATAAGTCTGAAAATGAATTTTGTGTCTATTATGGATATTTAATATGTTTTGTGCCATCATCCAGCTCCCAGCTTCAATAACAAGACAATGTAATGACACTCTCAATCTTGTAAACCACGACATGTTCGTGCATTTATTTAGATTGTGTTTAAAATAGATAAGTTATACATTCTATGGTTTAACATGACTCAATTGTCTACATGGAATACCTAATTCGCATAAGTCAATCTTATTTCCAACATATGTAGAACATTTGATAATCCCCTTCACATTGAAGAAGCCAAACTTCTATAATTCATTTATTCGGTTGTGGGCTTCCAAAGCACCAACAACATTGCTAAATTTAATAAAGTCATGAAATCAATTGACTTTCTTGTTTCACAAACATTAAATTTTTGCAAATATAGTATGCACTTGTTTATGAATAACCTAATAATCCTTCAGTACAATTGGGCATTCACCTTATCAATAAAACCTACTGTTTTACTAACAAATACACTGTACGTATAGTCCTTGAGCTGTAAATAAGACGAAAGTATTTAAACGTATTGGAAGTGGCTCTAAAAGACTCATATGATGTAAAAACAACACATCAGTATGCAAGATTACCAACAGCTACGAAGTTTTCTTATTTATGCTTATACGTACTTTATTCAAAATACCTCACCTTACCATCTAAAACCCATAACCTTTGTATTTTTAATATTTAGTGTTGTATTTCATCTATAACAACATCCTTCCAGCTTTTGAGCACTCTCTTGCCGTCTTTGTTCTGTCTCAGATAAAGTTATCATCTACAGAGATTATTAAACTATCGTAGTATATAAATAATGCAGTTAAACAGTTCATCAACAGCAAATGGCTCATGTATTTAGTTAATTTCATTATATCTATGGGTAAAATGAATGCAAAATGGGTATTTGCGAATATCGCATCTTTACCATACAACTTATTTTCTCTGTCGAGTATGCGTTTGTACTTAACCTAAAGTTCGTAGCTAATAGCTAGAACATTTCCTTCTTTTTATATATATATATATATCAGTTCATAGCACACTATAATTAGCCACTGCCGTGCCTGCTTTCTGTTGGTTTTACAAGATGACGACCACACATAATTTACCTTAAAATTTCTTATATAGTTCATTTAATAACACGTTATTCCTAATGATATCACATATAGAATATGCATCACCTTTATTCATATAACTCTGTAAACAATCTTCAACATTCAGAACATTACCATATTCTATGTACCACGCATGCGTAGTTTCGTCGTTTTCAAAATAAATGTACATGATCATTTTCTGTTTATGTTGATACTATAATATTGCAATTGAGTGGTCAGGTATTGCAACAAAAGTGATATTATAAGTTGTTAATTCAGACATTCTGCCTTTAAAAACATTATATATCTTCATAGCAAATTTATTTAATATCAAACAATGTTCATTCAATTTTTGTTACTGACTACGCGTGTCCATAACAAGTACGTTTCGCATTACTCGAATCATCGTTTTCATAAAATATACTGCGAGTGATATTCATTTTGTTTAATCCCAATTGTATTTTTGTTTGCTATTATTGCTATATATGTATCATCTGAAATTTTCATTATTTATTTACAAAAACGCTTTCTTGAAGTCATTAAAGATATTTTGAGTTGCTATGTACGCCACTTTCTTTTCACATTATTCAACAAAAAGACGTGTAACGTGTATAGTGCTAAGGTACAACATACATGAACAACGGAGCTTTATTTTATGTCAGGTATTACACATATGTGTGTACTCGCTTTACACATAAGTTCGGTTCATTTAAATAATTATCTTTAAAGTAAAGCTGATTTAACTGGTCATCCCCGATATTGCGTTATAGGTATTGAGAGTGCTAACACTTTTTTACTTTAATATATCAGTTATCGCATCCGAAATTAACTATTCATCCTCTTACGTATTTGACTCTGTTGCAAAAGTTATGGTAGGGATTGATGCACTTTACACTTTCTTTGCAAAAACTAGAGCTTTACACGACCACTTGATAGCAGCGAGATTTCATCTCTTTACAGAGGCAGTGTTTGTTTTTGTTTCGTGAATTTTCATAAAACATTCATAAAAGTATCTACAAAGAAAGTGTAACCGGAGGCGTGCAATGTTTCTCCGATGTTTCAACACCTATTCATACCATTATGTTAAGTGGGTTCACCACCGTGATTTTATGATACCTCGATACATTATACTTATATCGCGCTCACCAGTTCAATAAATACACTCGGATTGCTTCTTGCAATTATAGTTTCTTTACCATTTATAGTATACTGTATGATTCAGGCTGAGATCGAGCCCAAAAGCAACTCTAGCACATGCCAGTGGACACTCTTCCGCCCAAATACACCCACGTGTGTCACATGCCTGGTGGACTCACTTCCGTCCCCATACATCCACGAGTGTCACATGCATGGTGGACGCATTTCCGTCCTCATACACACACATGTGTCACATGCATGGTGGACTCACTGCCGTCCCCATACACCTACTTGTGTCACATGCCTGGTGGACGCACTTCCGTCCCAATACACCCACTTGTGTCACATGCCTGGTGGACGCACTTCCGTCCCAATACACCCACGTGTGTCACATGCCAGCGGATGCTCTTCCGCCCCAATACACCCACGTGTGTCACATGCCTAGTGGACGCACTGCAGTCCCCATACACCCACGTGTGTCACATGCCTGGTAGACGCTCTTCCGCCCCATACACCCACGTGTGTCACATGTCTGGTGGATGCACTTCCGTCATAATACACCCAAGTGTGTCACATGCCTAGTGGACGCAATTCTGTCCCCATACACCCACATGTGTCACATGTCTGGTGGATGCACATCCGTCCTCATACACCCACTTGTGTCACATGCCTGGTGGACTCATTTCCGTCCCCATACATCCACTTGTGTCACATGCCTGGTTGACGCACTTCCGTCCCCATACACACACGTATATTACATGCCAGTGGACACTCTTCCGCCCCAAAACACCCACGTGTGTCACATGCTTAGTGGACGCACTTCCGTCCCCATACACCAACGTGTGTCACATGACTGATGGACGCACTTCCGTCTCAATACACCAACATGTGTCACATGTCTGGTGGACGCTCTTCAACACCATACACTTACGTGTGTCACATGCCTGGTGGACGCTCTTCCGTCCCCATACACCCACATGTGTCACATGCTTAATGGACGCACTTGCGTCCCAATACACCCACGTGTCTCACACGCCTGGTGGACACACTTCTGTCCCCATACACCTACGTGTGGCACATGCATAATGGACGCACTTCCGTCCCCATACACCCACGAGTGTCTCATGCCTGGTGGACTATATTCCGTCCCCATTCGCCCACGTGTGTCACATGCCTGGTGGACGCTCTTCCGCCCCAATACATCCACGTGTGTCACATACCTGGTGGACGCTCTTCCGCACCATACACCCACGTGTGTCACATGCCTGGTGGACGCTCTTCCGCCCCAATACACCCACGTGTGTCACATGCCTGGTGGACGCTCTTCCGCCCCAATACACCCATGTGTGTCACATGCCTGGTTGATGCTCTCTGTCCCCATACACCCATTTGTGTCACATGCTTGGTGGACGATATTCCGTCCCCATACACCAACGTGTGGCACATGCCTGGTGGACGATCTACCACCCACATACACCAACGTGTGGCACATGCCTGGTACACATGTATACACACGATAACAGTACAAATACATCTTTACATACCATATATAAAGCACGTTGTGTATAATTCAAATAAAGATACTTAAACTTTCTAACTTTCCTCCGTTCCGATCGATATATATAGTTGTCGCAGATTGGTGATGCTTCGTGGTGGCTTTGTGGTGTTTTATTTATGTGTTGTTTCATTTTCTCTCCGTTTTGATAATTGTACTTCTGCTTTGATTAATTGCATTGATAAGTTGCTGCTTTATATTACAGCAACTGATTGCTTGTTCCCTGTGGAATGGCACGGTATGTGGTACGACAGCCGCTTGAAGGAAATAGAAATAATGGGAACCAGTATATACAGGAAAGGCACGTGTATTCAGAGAGATAATTACAAATTTCTCATGCTTCACAGGTAAACAATCTACAAAAAAGTATCTTACTGACAATAATTAAAAGACGAATATAAATGATATAATCGATATACAATTAAAGGCATGATATAAATATTACAAATAAAATTAACACCAAAAACAATATTGTGTAAAAATATTCAATATACAAAGTTCGGTTGTCTATAATATTCATAATCTTGTTATATGTATCTCGGTAACACTTAATATAAATATGAACAACCAAAGTTTAAGTTGTCAATGATTCTATTAAATCTGGATTCAACAGAGAGAAGATCGGACGGACAGACAGACAGACAGACAGACAGACAGACAGACAGACAGACAGACAGACAGACAGACAGACAGACAGACAGACAGACAGACAGACAGACAGACAGACAGACAGACAGACAGACAGACAGACAGACAGACAGACAGACAGACAGACAGACAAGATTTCAAACTTTTTCAGAGACCGTGAAGAAGGTAGCTGATGTATGCATTATGTTTTCTTTCTATGATATCAGCATAAAAATAGTCATCTTCTTCATGAAATTATATAGTAAAAAAACGATTTCTTTAAAAATAATAATAAACTGCTAACCACTATTCTTTGTTGTGAAATTATGTGTATGTAAAGATCATCAATATTTCTGTTTTCTTCCAGGGGAGCAAATAACAGGAAATGTTTCAAATGTGTCGTGTTTACTCCTTGGCACGCCAACTTGCTGCAGTACAAGGAAAGTAAGTGACTTAGCACGCCATCATGGCATCATGTCTTGATCATTATTAATAACCCGACTAATTAGATTGCAGAGAATGTTCAAGTGTCTTAATCATTATAAAAGTTATAATCATAATCTGTCAGTTAACTTGAAATCTTTTTTTATGTATTCAGTGATACCGTCGTTTTTTTCTTCTCCTTGATCCCAAAATGTTTATACCTTTACATATGCCCAGCCAAGTATGTTCTGGGAAACAGCCTAGTCTATCTCAGAATCCCAGAACCTGATATCTCCAGGTATATTTACCCCAATGAAAAAGCAGGGAAGTATATGCTTGTCCCACAATGTATAGCAATTGAACGTTTATTAAACTGTGACGTCATTTAAATTTTCTCTGAAGGAACTGACTAATCACCGTGTTCAGATGTTGCTTTGCCAACATTGTCATTTAACGGACTCAATCGGGACAGCTGGTCCGTCCCGCAATTTAGAGAGAGAGAGAGAGAGAGAGAGAGAGAGAGAGAGAGAGAGAGAGAGAGAGAGAGAGAGAGAGAGCAAGTTAGATGGGTGCGTAACGTGGTGATATAATGTTAAACTTTCGATTTGTCACTTTTTTATTCTTTCTGTGAGTAAATCTGAAATTATCACATTGGTATCCATATAATTATGCTACAGTAAAAATGACAGATTGCCAATACCGTCAATATTGATTTTACATCATTGTATATATTTAAAAAAAATATATAGTTAAAAATGAGAAAAATATATAACGGAAGCGAGATGTGTCACATTCAAATGACATCGCCACTAACACAACATAACAATATTAAAGTATACTGAATAATGATGAAAAGTACAACACGTACATGAATAAAAAGTGACAACAGAGGAAACCATCGTCGAACGGTCATTAACAAATATTCACCACTCGAACAGCTGGTTAACCGGTACATCCAACCTCCCTCTTCCCCGTCACATCCTAACCCGAAACTAAATATAAGTTTCACTGCTAGACTAATCATTTATAAATGCTTCAGTATTACCCCTCTGTGTATTTTGAAGCTTGTATTTGTCAAAAGGATACATTGGAGTATAAAATGAATTCAATCTGTTTTCATGTTAACTAGAATACTTTTCAGATCTTCACGTTTGCCTTATATTTTAACGATGTCCTTTTTTCCCCCTTGTGTACTGTGAAACTGTCTTTCAGACCTCCAAGAACGCCGTGTTTGTTTCACCTCTATATCTGGTTATTTTAATAGCAATTGATCCTTTCCATTAGGTGTCTATCAACTTTAAAACACATGTTACCACCCAGGCATTTGCGAATTCAAGTTTCAATCAATAACCTTAATCAATCAATTTTCTTTGAATTATTTACAACGCATCACCTACTAGTTGCTCCAAATTCCCAGAGGATTTTTCATGTTCGTAATAAAGACATAAAAAACTATGGGAGCAGTTATTTCACTAGGATCATGTCTCAAAGTTTGTCTCTTGGTTTGTATGTTTATTGGCAAATAAAGTGTTAGAATGTATAAATCATTTTCAAATATTTACATATTTTTTTTAATTGATTTACTTCTTTATTTATTAGACTATTTGAAATAGAAACACAGTCGGACAAGGATTTCTGTATTTTTTAACCGGGTACAGATTTTTCATCCTACACCTCTACGCGCTCATCCTACCTTACTGTGATGTGTTAGTCCGTCCCTTGGGAAAACTGTTTTCGCAGTGAACTAAGTTGAGCCTCGTTTCCTCCGAAACCGTATCCCTCGGGACGGAATTTCCTATACGAACTCCAATCCTTTTTCTTTGATTCCACTTATTTTACCTAATACGGATTTTTTTATCTCATACATCCTTCACGCGCGTATCCTAGCCACATTACCGCTATGACGTAACGTCGTCTGGCCTTTTTATTCATGTATACATCACGCTATGACGTATTCATTTATAATGTATGTGTATCCTTGCGATAGTATTAAAATAAACTGGAACAAAAATCTTAAAAAATCACACAGGGTTGTGTGCAAGAAAAAATATTTTTCATACGAGTTTCTGTGCGGATTGAAAGCTCCTTCTTCCCAGCATACCTGTTTGCCTATTTACCACCAAACAATAATTCTGAGGGACGGACATTTCCATCCGCGTCTCAAACTGTTGAAATATTCTTCTAAATGTAATCAAACAGAGTCGTCCATATCATTGCTTTCACGTTTTATTAAAACTTTACTAAAATGACTTTTTATTAAAAAAATGAATAAATAAATTTTGTTTTAATCTATTGATATTTATCTATTTCTGTTGTATGTCTTAAGTAAAAACAAATGTAATTGATTTTCCTTTGTTTGCCCGCACAAAAATATCAGTATGTGGCATCAAACATTCCAGTTTCAGTTATATATAATAGTGTATGTATAATACATAATATATGATAGTGTATGTATAATACATAATATATAATAGTGTATGTATAATACATAATATATGATAGTGTATGTATAATACATAATATATGATAGTGTATGTATAATACATAATATATGCTAGTGTATGTATAATACATACTATATAATACTCCACATGAGACAGCAATCTCAATATTACAAATACTTATAATACCTAGAACAATTGAACAATTAGCATATAGGTCACGTGACAAAAGTACAGCCTTTAACCCTTTACTTCATAAAGACGCCTTTGAACATCTCTAATATTGAAAACATTTATTCACCACGTATCAGCAACGGGTGAATTATTTTTATATTAACTGACAGAGTGGAAAACAGTGCAGGAAGAGTTTAGATTGCTCGTAACAAGCAATCTTAACTCTTCCTGCACTGTTTTCAATGACCTTCTGTGATTGGTGCGGGAAAATGCGTATCTATGGAGTCTATGACAAAGTTGCCACTAGGCAACTGTAACAAATAAAAACTATGTATCCAACAGGAGGGGAATCATTCAAAGAAAAAAACAGTATAAAATAAAGATACAATACAGTACATATATACTGAAGAAATACTTACAACGGGTTCACTGCTGTCGGACGATCAGTAACATATCCGGGGATCCGTTGCTGGGGAGCTTAAACTTTGTGGATTCACATCTCTTTAATTATTTCCACATCATACACTTTGGCAGATGCGAACATATAAGAGTAACCCTGCCAGACCATCTCCTACTCTACTGCAGCAGTATGTGCATTTATATGGAGGTTTATATTAGTTTATACAAAGTTGTGTAAATAATTATAACTCCGTTCTATAAATATATACATTCTTACATACGCGACGACATCAGTAAATATTTGCTGTCTTGTTAAGCATTTACAACAATTTAAGTCACTACATGTACTATTTCTACCCATGACTGCCTTTTAAAACCGATTTACTTGTGTATTACATTTCCATAAAAATCACCCAACATAATAAAATGCCAGTATTACGTGAAATGTGAAGTGTGAAGTACCAAGTAATGCATATTTTATTAACTTTTGTTCATTTGCTGATCCAAGGTCAACACTCTCATCCATTTCCAATATCACATGTAATGAATTGAAACAATACACCAAGATAAAACACGGAACGCTACAAGTGCAATTTCCTGCAATCAAGTATTTGTATTGGCAAGTTCCAGATTAAACTTGTAACTCCTGCTTCTGTACACAGATTATCATATAATATATTATACCCGAGTTGTACTGGCATCATATTCAATCAAGTTTGGTTTGCAAATGAAACTTAAAAGCGCCGTATCAGGAAAACTCGTTATATAAATTACTGTTACAATAACAACAAGGCATCTCATCATCATTTATGAATAGAATACGAATTATTTATTATTGCAAATCCACCGAAACAGGATAAACGCGATATCTTGATCGGCGTGGTGAAAGTTAAACCAAAAAGAATTATTATAGAACTATATCACACACATACCAGCTTGACGACCTTCATATTGTCATTACATTTTGTTGAAGATGAAACAAGTTCAATAAATGTAACGAGTATGACGAGTTAAATTGAAATCAAAATGAACGCACGTTACTCGTTTGATACGTAGCAAAACATGTTGCAATCATTATTTAAAGTGGGAAATCTAAAATAGTATAACCTGGACGCGAGGACCAATCAGCGTTCCCCTTTTCAATATAATATTTTGGCAATATACGGGATTATTAAGTATATAAAGTCATGAAAAATATTTGTTTGCTAATTTTAACATTTTGAAACTTATAACTAGCATAGTGATCTTACTGAAATATATGTTGCATAAGTGTATTTTTTACTGTTACAGTATATATTTGTTATATTCAATAGTGTCGTAGATAAAAAGTGATATAGATTATTCATGTTTGAAAATATCATTTTACGATCATTTTGTTTGTCATGAAATATTTTATTTGCTGCATCTCTTGTTCGTGAAGTTATATATTTTTTTTGTATTATGAACGATCTTTAAAAGCTTTCAGTTTTGTTAAAAACGAAATGAATCATAATAATTTAAAACTGATAAAGACTCCGATTATTTTAAGAAAAATACATAAAATTTAAGTAAATTTTCAAATTAAGTGATTTTTCTTTAAGTTGATTAAATAATCAATTTTTTTACATTAATATTAAAATGTTTGAAAAGAACTTTATTAAACTGTATCTTCAATTCTAATCCATACATTTACTTAAACTGCATATATATATATATATATATATATATATATATATATATATATATGTATATTTAGATAAATTAATGAATAAGTTTAAACTAATGATTAAACACGTTGTTTAATCATACAAAGTTTTCGTTTCTGAGAAAACGTAACGTAAGATGTCAAACTTGATAAACATTCTATGTCGATAAGAAGGAAATAATACAATGGATATATTAACAAAACTCCACCAATTAATGTTTGTTTATGTTTATGTTGTTTTGGTGACTGTGTCCTTTGAATGATACATATTCTAATTATTCCTTCGTAAGATTTTCCAAAAGTGAAATATTAATCTATGTTATATTCGTGTTAGACTTGCTTGTATAGTCACACATGTCGCCGTAATATTGACGCTTTATATCAAACAATCAGCGAAAAAAAGTGTTTGTCACATTTCTCCTATCAACATAGCCCCAACACATGATCAATCTTTCTGGCATTAAGAGTCAAAACACGCGCACACATCTTATTTTTGCCAACAACATCTTTGATGAGTTGAATGTCTGGTTCAAGGAGGAGTAATACAGAATGTTAACAACAGTACATATATTAAAATAAATTGACTATTAATGAATGTATTGAACATTTTGATATCCATTTTTACCTTATTTTATGCATACTTCTATAGTAAACATCATAAGCCGGAAAATTGGATTTCAATTGGAAATTATCTAAAATACTATTATACATATAAATAAGATAAACAAGAAAACTTGTTACGAATAAATACACAAATCTGATCATGCGCAACACTGATTTTGTTTCGACAAAAAGTCAAAAATCAAACCATTGTTTTCATTAATTTAAAGAACAATACATACTCCATAAATAGTAAATGTCCTCCTTTGAAATGAAATTACGGATACACATTAAGTTAATAAACGTCAAACATAAGACGTATTACTTGAAAGAAACAATCATCATATCAGCAAACTGGAATACATACATATTTTGTATATTAAACATGAACACATTTAATGTCATCTGATGTATTCTTTAAAATGATTTACTTGTTTTAAGAGGGCATCAAGAAAGATTAGCTTTGTCAATTGATTCACCCTCTATAAATAAAAAAATCACTTATTTATTAACTTGAATAAGCATATCTATCTTGGATTCCTCCTTCTGGAGGTTTAAATGTTAACCAAAGTTCGATATTTCACTTGTTGCCATATCCTAGAACGAGATTATACTCTTACAAATGTGAAAGCATCATGAGGTACAAGAGTGACACCTCATCTCTTAAAAACTGTCTGTCATATTCCAGTGCGACCTTTTAATTAGATTACGAAATAAATTGTTGGAAAATACCAATATTAATATACATAACAACATATATGTCAAGCAGAATGTGTAGCTATCATATAACACAATTTCCTACCTGACATAATTGCATATTAAATTATAAAAACCGAAGCAGCACATATTTTAAAGTGCACATACTACCTGAGGAAGGGACTCTGGTGGAAGTAGAGAAAAGCCACGTTCCTTAATTAATATAAATCTGGACCTAAAATGCAATAAGATAAAGTAATTATTCATTAAATCATATCTATATTCCTGATGAACAAATGCATCTTTTCCCCCAGGAATGACTAGATATGAAAAAGCTATTGCATTGGAACAAAATTATTATCTAAGTGTTTATGGTAGTATTTGATGCAAGCAGATGGGTATCATGTCATTTAGAAAATATTTCAGTATTCATAAAATAAATCCATTAATAATTTCAATTAATTTCTCACGAAGTCCTCTTAGCAATAGACCTACTTAAACGTGTTCCTCCATTTGTAAAATTAATACACCGACTCAACGTTATAAACAGCTATTGTGAAGCAATGAATAATTCATGCAGTACCATTTATTTGTTGCCCTAAGTTCAAAATACTCATCCATCTCCAATATCATTTACTGGTTGGAAACAATAAGTGTAAGAAGGCAGAACGCTAGAAGTGGAAATGCTGCAACGCGTAAATGTATATGCGTGTTAATAGTTATATTGGTATTTCTGCACTATCTATCCATTAAGCATACCAGGAGGCAGTGGTCATTTAGAAAGTTATATTCATAAAGCAATTTTAGAACTAGCAACCTGATAGACGAGAAAATTTTGAAATTTTGTAACAGTTATGTTCGTTTACTAGATTGATGTGGTGTTTGGAATCCATTCCTTCTTTCAGAATAAATTAAATGTTTTGTTGAAATATTTACAATCAAAATAATAAAGTAATATCTAAATCTGTTTTATAATTTTCGCAGCATTGTTGTTACCATTTAAATGAGACCGAATTACAACTTGTAATGAAACAAAAAAAAACAGTGATGTTTTGAACATTTTTTGGTTTTGCACATTTTGACAGGTTGAAAAAGATAGAATCATTTTAGGTATCAACTGTCGGTGTCAATTAGTTTTTATCCATCAAAAGCTTTTAATGTTTTCTAGAGTTCCATTTGTGCATTTAATTTCGACGTTTTTTCTTTTTTTGTAATACCTGAAAGTGTTTTTAACAAATATTCGATTGAAAATAATACATCCCCTACCACTCCAACGTCACATGTTAAACAGTGTCATGTTTAATTGTTACAGCATTTAAACATTAAACGTTCTCAATTGAATACTTTAAAAATAATAATCTGAATTACAGGCGTGCTGTTACCCTCATTTCTATGTCAGTGTTAGATAGCCATGAGCACCCCAATAGTTGTTCATTTATCAAATTTGATTTAACATTCGTCAGATTCTGGTATATGGTTCTTATTATCAATACATATAGACTAGCACTAATAAAATTATTACAAACAGTTATGTATTTTTTTTTGTTATTATCAATTGATCCTTGTGTAATGATGTGGCTTAAATTAAACAACTACTAGAGGCAACAAAGTCTAAGTTCAACCTAAAACACTTTATTTCTGTTTTCAAAATATAAAATTATCAACACATATGGTTAGTTTATTGTTGCATTATTTACTTAAAGTATATATCAATAAACATACAAATAAGCTCTTACTTACTTACTTACTAACTTACTTACTAACTTACGTAGTAATACTTACCTACCTACCTACCTACCTACCTACCTACCTACCTACCCTACCTACCTACCTACCTACCTACCTACCTACCTATTTCATAAAGTGACATGAATACAATGCACTGGGGTAACAGTCATTCTGACCATTTTCAAAAATGCATTGTGTGAATTTTTAGGCAAATGTTAATACATCGAAATCGTAACAACACTTTCCAAATCAGACATTTCAATCACAGGTTTATCAAGGGCTTATGTCATACCTATATTTTTCTATATTTTTCCAAATCAGACATTTCTATCACAGGTTTATCAAGAGTTTTAGTCATACCTATATTTTTCCAAATCAGACATTTCTATCACAGGTTTATCAAGAGCTTTAGTCGTTTCTATATTTTTCCAAATCAGACATTTCAATCACAGGTTTATCAAGAGCTTTAGTCATATCTATATTTTTTCGAAATCAGACATTTCAATAACTGGTTTATCAAGAGCTTTAGTCATATCTATATTTTTCCAAACCAGACATTCTAATTACAGGTTTATCAAGAGCTTTAGTCATATCTCTATTTTTCCAAATCAGACATTTATATTACAGGTCTATAAAGAGCTTTAGTCATATCTATATTTTTCCAAATCAGACATTTCTATCACAGGTTTATCAGGAGCTTTAGTCATATCTTTTTTTTTCCAAATCAGACAATTCTATCACAGGTTCATCAAGAGCTTTAGTCATATCTATATTTTTCCAAATCAGACAATTCTATCACAGATTCATCAAGAGCTTTAGTCAGATCTATATTTTTCCAAATCAGACATTTCAATGCCAGGTTTATCAAGAGCTTTAGTCATAGCTATATTTTTCCATATTTTTCCAAATCAGACATTTCTATCACAGGTTAATCAAGAGCTTTAGTCATATCTATATTTTTCCAATTCAGACAATTCTATCACAGGTTCATCAAGAGCTTTAGTCAGATTTATATTTTTCCAAATCAGACATTTCAATGCCAGGTTTATCAAGAGCTTTAGTCATATCTATATTTTTCTATATTTTTCCAAATCAGACATTTCAATCACAGGTTTATCAAGAGCTTTAGTCATATCTATATTTTTCCAAATCAGACATTTCTATCACAGGTGTATCAAGAGCTTTAGTCATATATATTTTTCCAAATCAGATATTTCTATCACAGGTATATCAAGAACTTTAGTCATATCTAGATTTTTCTATATTTTTCCAAATCAGACATTTCTATCACAGGTTTATCAAGAGCTTCAGTCATATCTATATTTTTCTAAATCAGACATTTCTATCACAGGTTCATCAAGAGCTTTAGTCGTATCTATATTTTTTTCAAATCAGACATTTCTATCACAGGTTTATCAAGAGTTTTAGTCATATATATCGTTTCCAAATCAGACATTTTTATCACAGGTTTATCAGGAGCTTTAGTCATATCTATAGTTTCCAAATCAGACATTTTTATCACAGGTTTATCAAGAGCTTTAGTCATATCTATAGTTTTCAAATCAGACATTTTAATCATAGGTTTATCAAGAGCTTTAGTCATATCTATATTTTTCCAAATCAGACATTTCAATCACAGGTTCATCAAGAGCTTTAGTCATATCTATATTTTTCCAAATCAGACATTTCAATCACAGGTTTATCAAGAGCTTTAGTCATATCTATATTTTTCCAAATACGATCAATCCTGCAATAAAACTGTCATTTAGTGTCAGATCACACGCAAATAGCTAAGTATGTGCCAATAGTGGCAACGATTAATGGAATTTCTTGATCAATGCAGAACGTAAATAACCTATGCTACTGTGCACAGTTGGTGAAGTTTAACACCTGAATTCATCAAGTAATCTACAGTTATGGAAGCCTTCATTGAAACTGCAAATGTCGTGTTACAAGTATGCACTTTGGTAGAATAGAGGTTAATGGCACTGACAGAGCTTGGTCGAATTCTTGTTTAGTTGGTCGGGTGATACAGAAAACAAATCGTGTGTTTTTGTACATTTTAATCTCTTATTGCTTATACCGGACAAATTATTCAAAATGAATACTACTGTATATGTTTGGTTGATATCAAATAAAAGAAATAAAAGTGCTTTTTGCATGTAATGTGCAGAATAACTAGAAATTACATATAATGACAATTAATTAGTTGATAGGCAGATTGACTCTATTACATTCGTAGTTTGACGTCAAAATATTTTCTAAAACAATATTTATAACAATGAAAGTTCAGTCTGCTGTGTATATAGGTCACGTGACCAACCAAACGGTACACTTTTAACAATTCAAGGGCAGTAACTCAGACAGTAATTATTATATTTTGGCAATTGAAAAAGTAAGATATTATGGTAAATTTGAAACTGTGATATAGTAAATACGTAAACATTCTTTATTTCAATTTGAGCCACATATTTGGTCACAAATATATAACAAAGAAAACTGAAATCTGTTTTTAAAAAATATATTTGCATCACATGATTTTTTTTGTTAAACAGAATAATTAAACTCACGCAATAATTAATTTCAATTTATGAAAATAAAGTTCGATTTGAATCAAATTAGAGAGCTGTATGCGTTTATCTTTTCCTTCGCTAATTAAATCATCAAGTATGCTAGACAGCTGTCATTTAGCACCCAAGCATGTGTAAACAGTGTTAACATTCAACTGTTTACCAATGTGAGAACTAATCAGCGTAGACAAGCTGGTCAATAAAGAAAATAATATTTTGTCAGTGTTTTACAACTTCTTGTTGTTTAGACATTTTGTTCCTTATCTTTCTGAACTCCTTTGAGGGCAAATCACCTCAAAACCGTAAGACATATATGTTTAACAGGCGACGTAGTATTCAAGGGAGGGGTGAGGCGTTTCTGATTTTAATGTTACCCTTATCTCGCCTCTGCTTCCTTCGTAACATCATAAAATGAGATACCTATATTCTTAATTTGAATATTTTTTGTGCATGTATTATAATATAACAACAAGAGAGAAAGAATAGTGGGCGGTAAGTTTTTCTCTCGCTGAGTTTGGCTTAACAATATATTTTATTTTTGTTGGCGAGTTGTTTCGTAATTTGAACAATATGTTTTAACTGTATCTAAGTTATTTTGATATTTAATGAAACCATTTTGAACATGTCTGTCAGAGCTTCCTGCTGTCAAATTAACATCAGAAGAAGTGACACTAATGAAACTTTTATATGAACTCCTCTTGTACAATTATTTATTTCCAAAAGAGGCCATTAAGTCTTCCTGTCGGATTGCAGTTAGTACTAAAAACATGCAAACATTGATATTGACGACGCACTACCTATCGATAAGATACGTTTTCATCAATGAAAGATATATATCTTCAAGAAATTAATTATTCTGCCAAACAATCATCTGATCGCAGTTGTTTATACGTTCTATTGTGCACTATACTATCACATCGAAAACTTACTGTATCGTCAATAAGTTATCTCATTAAAAGTTGTCTCGTACAAATAAGGCTTCCATCTTCGGCATGGCTGCCAACTTTTAACGTGTTCGATCACGTGAAATAACCTACAGCAACTTATGACAGTTACCACGGAGAAAATGCGAGCTGGCAGAAAGATACTTATCTTACAAAGAACCATTTGTTGTTAGTTTAAAGTATATCGCTAAACGTCCTTAAAGTCGTGTACAATCACAACATGAATTATGTTAAATTTGTAATCTTAAACGCATTATTCTACATATTGTGTCTTGACAAATGGTGATATACCAGGGTTCGTTTTTAATAAATCAAAAAACAAATTTCGTGTAAGCGGTCATCTTAATAACCCAAATCTGACAGATGCATTGTTTTTATTGTTTGTTTATATCAAAGCATCGCAATTTATATTCAAAGCAAACCTGCCAATATGTTAATATCTACACTGACAAATGGATTTAATGACAAAGTATTTAATTTCTTATGATTACGATGAAAGAATCACAATTTAATCAATAGAATACAAGTTCTTATTTTATACATCACTCCACCCTGTCCTATTATAGAAGACGATACTTCTTCAATCATATATATCTATATGATTTCTTGTCAATAAATTACTTCTTCCCAGACAACTGTCAATTAATGTCAAAACACATGCGAACAAAACACTAATATCTAATATAGGCATTGGCCCTTGACATGTCTCGATCAATGAGAGGAATACATCTTTTAGAAATGATTTATCACCAAGTTTTCTTCATCTCAGCAAAAAAAGATCATTTTCTGCTCTCAGGATTAATTTTGAATTGTGGTGTAGGTTTGAAAATCTGGTCTCCCACGGGAGAAGAATAAATCAGCATGGTAGACATTCAGTTTACATATTGAATAAATCAGAATTTTCTTGAACTGTATTTGAACGTTTTTTTTATTTAAATGATAAGATAGTATCATGAATGTTAAATATTATGACCTTGTATACATACAGACTTCTGTTTTAGAAAGATATGACCTTGTATACATACAGACTTCAGTTTTAGAAGGATTTGACCTTGTTCACATACATAATTATGTTGTATAAGGATAGGTCTTGTGCGCATACAGTTGTGTTGTTTAAGGATAGGGTATTGTATACATACAGGATTCTGTTGTATAAGGGTAGGGTCTTGTATACATACAGTTGTGTTATTTAAGGATAGGGTATTGTATACATACAGGATTCTGTTGTATAAGGGTAGGGTCTTGTATACATACAGTTGTGTTGTTTAAGGATAGGGTATTGTATACATACAGGATTCTGTTGTATAAGGGTAGGGTCTTGTATACATACAGTTGTGTTGTTTAAGGATAGGGTATTGTATACATACAGGATTCTGTTGTATAAGGGTAGGGTCTTGTATACATACAGTTGTGTTATTTAAGGATAGGGTATTGTATACATACAGGATTCTGTTGTATAAGGGTAGGGTCTTGTATACATACAGTTGTGTTGTTTAAGGATAGGGTATTGTATACATACAGGATTCTGTTGTATAAGGGTAGGGTCTTGTATACATACAGTTGTGTTGTTTAAGGATAGGGTATTGTATACATACAGGATTCTGTTGTATAAGGGTAGGGTCTTGTATACATACAGTTGTGTTATTTAAGGATAGGGTATTGTATACATACAGGATTCTGTTGTATAAGGGTAGGGTCTTGTATACATACAGTTGTGTTGTTTAAGGATAGGGTATTGTATACATACAGGATTCTGTTGTATAAGGGTAGGGTTTTGTATACATACAGTCGTGTTGTTTAAGGATAGGGTCTTGTATACATACAGGATTCTGGTGTGTAAGGATAGGGTTTTGTATACATACAGTCGTGTTGTTTAAGGAAAGGGTATTGTATACAAACAGGATTATGGTGCGTAAGGATAGGGTTTTGTATACATACAGTCGTGTTGTTTAAGGAAAGGGTCTTGTATACAAACAGGATTATGGTGTGTAAGGATAGGGTTTTGTTTACATACAGACTTCTATTTGAGAAGAATATGACCTTATGGTGTGTAAGGATAGGGTTTTGTTTACATACAGACTTCTATTTTAGAAGGATATGACCTTATGTTGTGTAAGGATAGGGTCTTGTTTCCATACAGACTTCTATTTTAGAAGAATATGACCTTATGTTGTGTAA
The DNA here is from genome assembly GCA_029582155.1 of Panopea generosa. NCBI lineage: Eukaryota > Metazoa > Mollusca > Bivalvia > Adapedonta > Hiatellidae > Panopea > Panopea generosa. Next base: position 58,060,961 of record CM055901.1, read on the forward strand.
GGATAGGGTCTTGTTTCCATACATACTTCTATTTTAGAAGGATATGACCTTATGTTGTGTAAGGATAGGGTCTTGTTTCCATACATACTTCTATTTTAGAAGGATATGACCTTATGTTGTGCAAGGATAGGGTCTTGTTTCCATACAGACTTCTATTTTAGAAGGATATGACCTTATGTTGTGCAAGGATAGGGTCTTGTTTCCATACAGACTTCTATTTTAGAAGGATATGACCTTATGTTGTGTAAGGATAGGGTCTTGTTTCCATACAGACTTCTATTTTAGAAGGATATGACCTTATGTTGTGCAAGGATAGGGTCTTGTTTCCATACAGACTTCTATTTTAGAAGGATATGACCTTATGTTGTGTAAGGATAGGGTCTTGTTTCCATACAGACTTCTATTTTAGAAGGATATGACCTTATGTTGTGTAAGGATAGGGTCTTGTTTCCATACATACTTCTATTTTAGAAGGATATGACCTTATGTTGTGTAAGGATAGGGTCTTGTTTCCATACAGACTTCTATTTTAGAAGAATATGACCTTATGTTGTGTAAGGATAGGGTCTTGTTTCCATACAGACTTCTATTTTAGAAAAATATGACCTTATGTTGTGTAAGGATAGGGTTTTGTTTACATACAGACTTCTATTTTAGAAGAATATGACCTTATGTTGTGTAAGGATAGGGTCTTGTTTCCATACAGACTTCTATTTTAGAAGAATATGACCTTATGTTGTGTAAGGATAGGGTCTTGTTTCCATACAGACTTCTATTTTAGAAAAATATGACCTTATGTTGTGTAAGGATAGGGTCTCGTTTCCATACATACTTCTATTTTAGAAGAATATGACCTTATGTTGTGTAAGGATAGGGTCTTGTTTCCATACAGACTTCTATTTTAGAAGAATATGACCTTATGTTGTGTAAGGATAGGGTCTTGTTTCCATACAGACTTCTATTTTAGAAGGATATGACCTTATGTTGTGTAAGGATAGGGTCTTGTTTCCATACAGACTTCTATTTTAGAAGGATATGACCTTATGTTGTGTAAGGATAGGGTCTTGTTTCCATACAGACTTCTATTTTAGAAGGATATGACCTTATGTTGTGTAAGGATAGGGTCTTGTTTCCATACAGACTTCTATTTTAGAAGAATATGACCTTATGTTGTGTAAGGATAGGGTCTTGTTTCCATACAGACTTCTATTTTAGAAGGATATGACCTTATGTTGTGTAAGGATAGGGTCTTGTTTCCATACAGACTTCTATTTTAGAAGGATATGACCTTATGTTGTGTAAGGATAGGGTCTTGTTTCCATACAGACTTCTATTTTAGAAGAATATGACCTTATGTTGTGTAAGGATAGGGTCTTGTTTCCATACAGACTTCTATTTTAGAAGGATATGACCTTATGTTGTGTAAGGATAGGGTCTTGTTTCCATACAGACTTCTATTTTAGAAGAATATGACCTTATGTTGTGTAAGGATAGGGTCTTGTTTCCATACAGACTTCTATTTTAGAAGAATATGACCTTATGTTGTGTAAGGATAGGGTCTTGTTTCCATACAGACTTCTATTTTAGAAGGATATGACCTTATGTTGTGTAAGGATAGGGTCTTGTTTCCATACAGACTTCTATTTTAGAAGGATATGACCTTATGTTGTGTAAGGATAGGGTCTTGTTTCCATACAGACTTCTATTTTAGAAGGATATGACCTTATGTTGTGTAAGGATAGGGTCTTGTTTCCATACAGACTTCTATTTTAGAAGGATATGACCTTATGTTGTGTAAGGATAGGGTCTTGTTTCCATACAGACTTCTATTTTAGAAGAATATGACCTTATGTTGTGTAAGGATAGGGTCTTGTTTCCATACAGACTTCTATTTTAGAAAAATATGACCTTATGTTGTGTAAGGATAGGGTCTCGTTTCCATACATACTTCTATTTTAGAAGAATATGACCTTATGTTGTGTAAGGATAGGGTCTTGTTTCCATACAGACTTCTATTTTAGAAGAATATGACCTTATGTTGTGTAAGGATAGGGTCTTGTTTCCATACAGACTTCTATTTTAGAAGAATATGACCTTATGTTGTGTAAGGATAGGGTCTTGTTTCCATACAGACTTCTATTTTAGAAGGATATGACCTTATGTTGTGTAAGGATAGGGTCTTGTTTCCATACAGACTTCTATTTTAGAAAAATATGACCTTATGTTGTGTAAGGATAGGGTCTCGTTTCCATACATACTTCTATTTTAGAAGAATATGACCTTATGTTGTGTAAGGATAGGGTCTTGTTTCCATACAGACTTCTATTTTAGAAGAATATGACCTTATGTTGTGTAAGGATAGGGTCTTGTTTCCATACAGACTTCTATTTTAGAAGGATATGACCTTATGTTGTGTAAGGATAGGGTCTTGTTTCCATACAGACTTCTATTTTAGAAGAATATGACCTTATGTTGTGTAAGGATAGGGTCTTGTTTCCATACAGACTTCTATTTTAGAAGGATATGACCTTATGTTGTGTAAGGATAGGGTCTTGTTTCCATACAGACTTCTATTTTAGAAGGATATGACCTTATGTTGTGCAAGGATAGGGTCTTGTTTCCATACAGACTTCTATTTTAGAAGAATATGACCTTATGTTGTGTAAGGATAGGGTCTTGTTTCCATACAGACTTCTATTTTAGAAGAATATGACCTTATGTTGTGTAAGGATAGGGTCTTGTTTCCATACAGACTTCTATTTTAGAAGGATATGACCTTATGTTGTGCAAGGATAGGGTCTTGTTTCCATACAGACTTCTATTTTAGAAGAATATGACCTTATGTTGTGTAAGGATAGGGTCTTGTTTCCATACAGACTTCTATTTTAGAAGAATATGACCTTATGTTGTGTAAGGATAGGGTCTTGTTTCCATACAGACTTCTATTTTAGAAGAATATGACCTTATGTTGTGTAAGGATAGGGTCTTGTTTCCATACAGACTTCTATTTTAGAAGGATATGACCTTATGTTGTGTAAGGATAGGGTCTTGTTTCCATACAGACTTCTATTTTAGAAGAATATGACCTTATGTTGTGTAAGGATAGGGTCTTGTTTCCATACAGACTTCTATTTTAGAAGGATATGACCTTATGTTGTGTAAGGATAGGGTCTTGTTTCCATACAGACTTCTATTTTAGAAGGATATGACCTTATGTTGTGTAAGGATAGGGTCTTGTTTCCATACAGACTTCTATTTTAGAAGAATATGACCTTATGTTGTGTAAGGATAGGGTCTTGTTTCCATACAGACTTCTATTTTAGAAGGATATGACCTTATGTTGTGTAAGGATAGGGTCTTGTTTCCATACAGACTTCTATTTTAGAAGGATATGACCTTATGTTGTGTAAGGATAGGGTCTTGTTTCCATACAGACTTCTATTTTAGAAGAATATGACCTTATGTTGTGTAAGGATAGGGTCTTGTTTCCATACAGACTTCTATTTTAGAAGGATATGACCTTATGTTGTGTAAGGATAGGGTCTTGTTTCCATACAGACTTCTATTTTAGAAGAATATGACCTTATGTTGTGTAAGGATAGGGTCTTGTTTCCATACAGACTTCTATTTTAGAAGGATATGACCTTATGTTGTGTAAGGATAGGGTCTTGTTTCCATACAGACTTCTATTTTAGAAGAATATGACCTTATGTTGTGTAAGGATAGGGTCTTGTTTCCATACAGACTTCTATTTTAGAAGGATATGACCTTATGTTGTGTAAGGATAGGGTCTTGTTTCCATACAGACTTCTATTTTAGAAGAATATGACCTTATGTTGTGTAAGGATAGGGTCTTGTTTCCATACAGACTTCTATTTTAGAAGAATATGACCTTATGTTGTGTAAGGATAGGGTCTTGTTTCCATACAGACTTCTATTTTAGAAGGATATGACCTTATGTTGTGTAAGGATAGGGTCTTGTTTCCATACAGACTTCTATTTTAGAAGAATATGACCTTATGTTGTGTAAGGATAGGGTCTTGTTTCCATACAGACTTCTATTTTAGAAGAATATGACCTTATGTTGTGTAAGGATAGGGTCTTGTTTCCATACAGACTTCTATTTTAGAAGGATATGACCTTATGTTGTGTAAGGATAGGGTCTTGTTTCCATACAGACTTCTATTTTAGAAGAATATGACCTTATGTTGTGTAAGGATAGGGTCTTGTTTCCATACAGACTTCTATTTTAGAAGGATATGACCTTATGTTGTGTAAGGATAGGGTCTTGTTTCCATACAGACTTCTATTTTAGAAGAATATGACCTTATGTTGTGTAAGGATAGGGTCTTGTTTCCATACAGACTTCTATTTTAGAAGGATATGACCTTATGTTGTGTAAGGATAGGGTCTTGTTTCCATACAGACTTCTATTTTAGAAGAATATGACCTTATGTTGTGTAAGGATAGGGTCTTGTTTCCATACAGACTTCTATTTTAGAAGGATATGACCTTATGTTGTGTAAGGATAGGGTCTTGTTTCCATACAGACTTCTATTTTAGAAGGATATGACCTTATGTTGTGTAAGGATAGGGTCTTGTTTCCATACAGACTTCTATTTTAGAAGAATATGACCTTATGTTGTGTAAGGATAGGGTCTTGTTTCCATACAGACTTCTATTTTAGAAGGATATGACCTTATGTTGTGTAAGGATAGGGTCTTGTTTCCATACAGACTTCTATTTTAGAAGGATATGACCTTATGTTGTGCAAGGATAGGGTCTTGTTTCCATACAGACTTCTATTTTAGAAGGATATGACCTTATGTTGTGTAAGGATAGGGTCTTGTTTCCATACAGACTTCTATTTTAGAAGAATATGACCTTATGTTGTGTAAGGATAGGGTCTTGTTTCCATACAGACTTCTATTTTAGAAGGATATGACCTTATGTTGTGTAAGGATAGGGTCTTGTTTCCATACAGACTTCTATTTTAGAAGAATATGACCTTATGTTGTGTAAGGATAGGGTTTTGTTTACATACAGACTTCTATTTTAGAAGGATATGACCTTATGTTGTGTAAGGATAGGGTCTTGTTTCCATACAGACTTCTATTTTAGAAGGATATGACCTTATGTTGTGTAAGGATAGGGTCTTGTTTCCATACAGACTTCTATTTTAGAAGGATATGACCTTATGTTGTGTAAGGATAGGGTCTTGTTTCCATACAGACTTCTATTTTAGAAGAATATGACCTTATGTTGTGTAAGGATAGGGTCTTGTTTCCATACAGACTTCTATTTTAGAAGGATATGACCTTATGTTGTGTAAGGATAGGGTCTTGTTTCCATACAGACTTCTATTTTAGAAGAATATGACCTTATGTTGTGTAAGGATAGGGTCTTGTTTCCATACAGACTTCTATTTTAGAAGGATATGACCTTATGTTGTGTAAGGATAGGGTCTTGTTTCCATACAGACTTCTATTTTAGAAGAATATGACCTTATGTTGTGTAAGGATAGGGTCTTGTTTCCATACAGACTTCTATTTTAGAAGGATATGACCTTATGTTGTGTAAGGATAGGGTCTTGTTTCCATACAGACTTCTATTTTAGAAGGATATGACCTTATGTTGTGTAAGGATAGGGTCTTGTTTCCATACAGACTTCTATTTTAGAAGAATATGACCTTATGTTGTGTAAGGATAGGGTCTTGTTTTCCATACAGACTTCTATTTTAGAAGGATATGACCTTATGTTGTGTAAGGATAGGGTCTTGTTTCCATACAGACTTCTATTTTAGAAGGATATGACCTTATGTTGTGTAAGGATAGGGTCTTGTTTCCATACAGACTTCTATTTTAGAAGAATATGACCTTATGTTGTGTAAGGATAGGGTCTTGTTTCCATACAGACTTCTATTTTAGAAGGATATGACCTTATGTTGTGTAAGGATAGGGTCTTGTTTCCATACAGACTTCTATTTTAGAAGAATATGACCTTATGTTGTGTAAGGATAGGGTCTTGTTTCCATACAGACTTCTATTTTAGAAGGATATGACCTTATGTTGTGTAAGGATAGGGTCTTGTTTCCATACAGACTTCTATTTTAGAAGGAATATGACCTTATGTTGTGTAAGGATAGGGTCTTGTTTCCATACAGACTTCTATTTTAGAAGGATATGACCTTATGTTGTGTAAGGATAGGGTCTTGTTTCCATACAGACTTCTATTTTAGAAGGATATGACCTTATGTTGTGTAAGGATAGGGTCTTGTTTCCATACAGACTTCTATTTTAGAAGGATATGACCTTATGTTGTGTAAGGATAGGGTCTTGTTTCCATACAGACTTCTATTTTAGAAGGATATGACCTTATGTTGTGTAAGGATAGGGTCTTGTTTCCATACAGACTTCTATTTTAGAAGGATATGACCTTATGTTGTGTAAGGATAGGGTCTTGTTTCCATACAGACTTCTATTTTAGAAGGATATGACCTTATGTTGTGTAAGGATAGGGTCTTGTTTCCATACAGACTTCTATTTTAGAAGGATATGACCTTATGTTGTGTAAGGATAGGGTCTTGTTTCCATACAGACTTCTATTTTAGAAGGATATGACCTTATGTTGTGTAAGGATAGGGTCTTGTTTCCATACAGACTTCTATTTTAGAAGGATATGACCTTATGTTGTGTAAGGATAGGGTCTTGTTTCCATACAGACTTCTATTTTAGAAGGAATATGACCTTATGTTGTGTAAGGATAGGGTCTTGTTTCCATACAGACTTCTATTTTAGAAGGATATGACCTTATGTTGTGTAAGGATAGGGTCTTGTTTCCATACAGACTTCTATTTTAGAAGGATATGACCTTATGTTGTGTAAGGATAGGGTCTTGTTTCCATACAGACTTCTATTTTAGAAGGATATGACCTTATGTTGTGTAAGGATAGGGTCTTGTTTCCATACAGACTTCTATTTTAGAAGGATATGACCTTATGTTGTGTAAGGATAGGGTCTTGTTTCCATACAGACTTCTATTTTAGAAGGATATGACCTTATGTTGTGTAAGGATAGGGTCTTGTTTCCATACAGACTTCTATTTTAGAAGGATATGACCTTATGTTGTGTAAGGATAGGGTCTTGTTTCCATACAGACTTCTATTTTAGAAGGATATGACCTTATGTTGTGTAAGGATAGGGTCTTGTTTCCATACAGACTTCTATTTTAGAAGGATATGACCTTATGTTGTGTAAGGATAGGGTCTTGTTTCCATACAGACTTCTATTTTAGAAGGATATGACCTTATGTTGTGTAAGGATAGGGTCTTGTTTCCATACAGACTTCTATTTTAGAAGGATATGACCTTATGTTGTGTAAGGATAGGGTCTTGTTTCCATACAGACTTCTATTTTAGAAGGATATGACCTTATGTTGTGTAAGGATAGGGTCTTGTTTCCATACAGACTTCTATTTTAGAAGGATATGACCTTATGTTGTGTAAGGATAGGGTCTTGTTTCCATACAGACTTCTATTTTAGAAGGATATGACCTTATGTTGTGTAAGGATAGGGTCTTGTTTCCATACAGACTTCTATTTTAGAAGGATATGACCTTATGTTGTGTAAGGATAGGGTCTTGTTTCCATACAGACTTCTATTTTAGAAGGATATGACCTTATGTTGTGTAAGGATAGGGTCTTGTTTCCATACAGACTTCTATTTTAGAAGGATATGACCTTATGTTGTGTAAGGATAGGGTCTTGTTTCCATACAGACTTCTATTTTAGAAGGATATGACCTTATGTTGTGTAAGGATAGGGTCTTGTTTCCATACAGACTTCTATTTTAGAAGGATATGACCTTATGTTGTGTAAGGATAGGGTCTTGTTTCCATACATACTTCTATTTTAGAAGAATATGACCTTATGTTGTGTAAGGATAGGGTCTCTGTTTCCATACAGACTTCTATTTTAGAAGGATATGACCTTATGTTGTGTAAGGATAGGGTCTTGTTTCCATACAGACTTCTATTTTAGAAGGATATGACCTTATGTTGTGTAAGGATAGGGTCTTGTTTCCATACATACTTCTATTTTAGAAGAATATGACCTTATGTTGTGTAAGGATAGGGTCTTGTTTCCATACAGACTTCTATTTTAGAAGGATATGACCTTATGTTGTGTAAGGATAGGGTCTTGTTTCCATACAGACTTCTATTTTAGAAGGATATGACCTTATGTTGTGTAAGGATAGGGTCTTGTTTCCATACAGACTTCTATTTTAGAAGGATATGACCTTATGTTGTGTAAGGATAGGGTCCTTGTTTCCATACATACTTCTATTTTAGAAGGATATGACCTTATGTTGTGTAAGGATAGGGTCTTGTTTCCATACAGACTTCTATTTTAGAAGGATATGACCTTATGTTGTGTAAGGATAGGGTCTTGTTTCCATACAGACTTCTATTTTAGAAGGATATGACCTTATGTTGTGTAAGGATAGGGTCTTGTTTCCATACATACTTCTATTTTAGAAGGAATATGACCTTATGTTGTGTAAGGATAGGGTCTTGTTTCCATACAGACTTCTATTTTAGAAGATATGACCTTATGTTGTGTAAGGATAGGGTCTTGTTTCCATACAGACTTCTATTTTAGAAGGATATGACCTTATGTTGTGTAAGGATAGGGTCTTGTTTCCATACATACTTCTATTTTAGAAGGATATGACCTTATGTTGTGTAAGGATAGGGTCTTGTTTCCATACAGACTTCTATTTTAGAAGGATATGACCTTATGTTGTGTAAGGATAGGGTCTTGTTTCCATACAGACTTCTATTTTAGAAGGATATGACCTTATGTTGTGTAAGGATAGGGTCTTGTTTCCATACATACTTCTATTTTAGAAGAATATGACCTTATGTTGTGTAAGGATAGGGTCTTGTTTCCATACAGACTTCTATTTTAGAAGGATATGACCTTATGTTGTGTAAGGATAGGGTCTTGTTTCCATACAGACTTCTATTTTAGAAGGATATGACCTTATGTTGTGTAAGGATAGGGTCTTGTTTCCATACAGACTTCTATTTTAGAAGGATATGACCTTATGTTGTGTAAGGATAGGGTCTTGTTTCCATACAGACTTCTATTTTAGAAGGATATGACCTTATGTTGTGTAAGGATAGGGTCTTGTTTCCATACAGACTTCTATTTTAGAAGGATATGACCTTATGTTGTGTAAGGATAGGGTCTTGTTTCCATACAGACTTCTATTTTAGAAGGATATGACCTTATGTTGTGTAAGGATAGGGTCTTGTTTCCATACAGACTTCTATTTTAGAAGGATATGACCTTATGTTGTGTAAGGATAGGGTCTTGTTTCCATACAGACTTCTATTTTAGAAGGAATATGACCTTATGTTGTGTAAGGATAGGGTCTTGTTTCCATACAGACTTCTATTTTAGAAGGATATGACCTTATGTTGTGTAAGGATAGGGTCTTGTTTCCATACAGACTTCTATTTTAGAAGGATATGACCTTATGTTGTGTAAGGATAGGGTCTTGTTTCCATACAGACTTCTATTTTAGAAGGATATGACCTTATGTTGTGTAAGGATAGGGTCTTGTTTCCATACAGACTTCTATTTTAGAAGGAATATGACCTTATGTTGTGTAAGGATAGGGTCTTGTTTCCATACAGACTTCTATTTTAGAAGGATATGACCTTATGTTGTGTAAGGATAGGGTCTTGTTTCCATACAGACTTCTATTTTAGAAGAATATGACCTTATGTTGTGTAAGGATAGGGTCTTGTTTCCATACAGACTTCTATTTTAGAAGGAATATGACCTTATGTTGTGTAAGGATAGGGTCTTGTTTCCATACAGACTTCTATTTTAGAAGGATATGACCTTATGTTGTGTAAGGATAGGGTCTTGTTTCCATACAGACTTCTATTTTAGAAGAATATGACCTTATGTTGTGTAAGGATAGGGTCTTGTTTCCATACAGACTTCTATTTTAGAAGGATATGACCTTATGTTGTGTAAGGATAGGGTCTTGTTTCCATACAGACTTCTATTTTAGAAGGATATGACCTTATGTTGTGTAAGGATAGGGTCTTGTTTCCATACAGACTTCTATTTTAGAAGGATATGACCTTATGTTGTGTAAGGATAGGGTCTTGTTTCCATACAGACTTCTATTTTAGAAGGATATGACCTTATGTTGTGTAAGGATAGGGTCTGTTTCCATACAGACTTCTATTTTAGAAGAATATGACCTTATGTTGTGTAAGGATAGGGTCTTGTTTCCATACAGACTTCTATTTTAGAAGAATATGACCTTATGTTGTGTAAGGATAGGGTCTTGTTTCCATACAGACTTCTATTTTAGAAGGATATGACCTTATGTTGTGTAAGGATAGGGTCTCGTTTCCATACAGACTTCTATTTTAGAAGAATATGACCTTATGTTGTGTAAGGATAGGGTCTCGTTTCCATACAGACTTCTATTTTAGAAGAATATGACCTTATGTTGTGTAAGGATAGGGTCTTGTTTCCATACAGACTTCTATTTTAGAAGAATATGACCTTATGTTGTGTAAGGATAGGGTCTTGTTTCCATACAGACTTCTATTTTAGAAGGATATGACCTTATGTTGTGTAAGGATAGGGTCTCGTTTCCATACAGACTTCTATTTTAGAAGAATATGACCTTATGTTGTGTAAGGATAGGGTCTTCGTTTCCATACAGACTTCTATTTTAGAAGAATATGACCTTATGTTGTGTAAGGATAGGGTCTTGTTTCCATACAGACTTCTATTTAGAAGAATATGACCTTATGTTGTGTAAGGATAGGGTCTTGTTTCCATACATACTTCTATTTTAGAAGGATATGACCTTATGTTGTGTAAGGATAGGGTCTTGTTTCCATACAGACTTCTATTTTAGAAGGATATGACCTTATGTTGTGTAAGGATAGGGTCTTGTTTCCATACAGACTTCTATTTTAGAAGAATATGACCTTATGTTGTGTAAGGATAGGGTCTTGTTTCCATACAGACTTCTATTTTAGAAGAATATGACCTTATGTTGTGTAAGGATAGGGTCTTGTTTCCATACAGACTTCTATTTTAGAAGAATATGACCTTATGTTGTGTAAGGATAGGGTCTTGTTTCCATACAGACTTCTATTTTAGAAGAATATGACCTTATGTTGTGTAAGGATAGGGTCTTGTTTCCATACAGACTTCTATTTTAGAAGGATATGACCTTATGTTGTGTAAGGATAGGGTCTTGTTTCCATACAGACTTCTATTTTAGAAGAATATGACCTTATGTTGTGTAAGGATAGGGTCTTGTTTCCATACAGACTTCTATTTTAGAAGAATATGACCTTATGTTGTGTAAGGATAGGGTCTTGTTTCCATACAGACTTCTATTTTAGAAGAATATGACCTTATGTTGTGTAAGGATAGGGTCTTGTTTCCATACAGACTTCTATTTTAGAAGGATATGACCTTATGTTGTGTAAGGATAGGGTCTTGTTTCCATACAGACTTCTATTTTAGAAGGAATATGACCTTATGTTGTGTAAGGATAGGGTCTTGTTTCCATACAGACTTCTATTTTAGAAGAATATGACCTTATGTTGTGTAAGGATAGGGTCTTGTTTCCATACAGACTTCTATTTTAGAAGATATGACCTTATGTTGTGTAAGGATAGGGTCTTGTTTCCATACAGACTTCTATTTTAGAAGGAATATGACCTTATGTTGTGTAAGGATAGGGTCTTGTTTCCATACAGACTTCTATTTTAGAAGAATATGACCTTATGTTGTGTAAGGATAGGGTCTTGTTTCCATACAGACTTCTATTTTAGAAGATATGACCTTATGTTGTGTAAGGATAGGGTCTTGTTTCCATACAGACTTCTATTTTAGAAGAATATGACCTTATGTTGTGTAAGGATAGGGTCTTGTTTCCATACAGACTTCTATTTTAGAAGGAATATGACCTTATGTTGTGTAAGGATAGGGTCTTGTTTCCATACAGACTTCTATTTTAGAAGGAATATGACCTTATGTTGTGTAAGGATAGGGTCTTGTTTCCATACAGACTTCTATTTTAGAAGAATATGACCTTATGTTGTGTAAGGATAGGGTCTTGTTTCCATACAGACTTCTATTTTAGAAGAATATGACCTTATGTTGTGTAAGGATAGGGTCTTGTTTCCATACAGACTTCTATTTTAGAAGAATATGACCTTATGTTGTGTAAGGATAGGGTCTTGTTTCCATACAGACTTCTATTTTAGAAGAATATGACCTTATGTTGTGTAAGGATAGGGTCTTGTTTCCATACAGACTTCTATTTTAGAAGAATATGACCTTATGTTGTGTAAGGATAGGGTCTTGTTTCCATACAGACTTCTATTTTAGAAGAATATGACCTTATGTTGTGTAAGGATAGGGTCTTGTTTCCATACAGACTTCTATTTTAGAAGAATATGACCTTATGTTGTGTAAGGATAGGGTCTTGTTTCCATACAGACTTCTATTTTAGAAGAATATGACCTTATGTTGTGTAAGGATAGGGTCTTGTTTCCATACAGACTTCTATTTTAGAAGAATATGACCTTATGTTGTGTAAGGATAGGGTCTTGTTTCCATACAGACTTCTATTTTAGAAGGATATGACCTTATTGTTGTGTAAGGATAGGGTCTTGTTTCCATACAGACTTCTATTTTAGAAGAATATGACCTTATGTTGTGTAAGGATAGGGTCTTGTTTCCATACAGACTTCTATTTTAGAAGAATATGACCTTATGTTGTGTAAGGATAGGGTCTTGTTTCCATACAGACTTCTATTTTAGAAGAATATGACCTTATGTTGTGTAAGGATAGGGTCTTGTTTCCATACAGACTTCTATTTTAGAAGAATATGACCTTATGTTGTGTAAGGATAGGGTCTTGTTTCCATACAGACTTCTATTTTAGAAGAATATGACCTTATGTTGTGTAAGGATAGGGTCTTGTTTCCATACAGACTTCTATTTTAGAAGAATATGACCTTATGTTGTGTAAGGATAGGGTCTTGTTTCCATACAGACTTCTATTTTAGAAGAATATGACCTTATGTTGTGTAAGGATAGGGTCTTGTTTCCATACAGACTTCTATTTTAGAAGAATATGACCTTATGTTGTGTAAGGATAGGGTCTTGTTTCCATACAGACTTCTATTTTAGAAGAATATGACCTTATGTTGTGTAAGGATAGGGTCTTGTTTCCATACAGACTTCTATTTTAGAAGAATATGACCTTATGTTGTGTAAGGATAGGGTCTTGTTTCCATACAGACTTCTATTTTAGAAGAATATGACCTTATGTTGTGTAAGGATAGGGTCTTGTTTCCATACAGACTTCTATTTTAGAAGAATATGACCTTATGTTGTGTAAGGATAGGGTCTTGTTTCCATACAGACTTCTATTTTAGAAGATATGACCTTTATGTTGTGTAAGGATAGGGTCTGTTTCCATACAGACTTCTATTTAGAAGAATATGACCTTATGTTGTGTAAGGATAGGGTCTTGTTTCCATACAGACTTCTATTTTAGAGAATATGACCTTATGTTGTGTAAGGATAGGGTCTTGTTTCCATACAGACTTCTATTTTAGAAGAATATGACCTTATGTTGTGTAAGGATAGGGTCTTGTTTCCATACAGACTTCTATTTTAGAAGAATATGACCTTATGTTGTGTAAGGATAGGGTCTTGTTTCCATACAGACTTCTATTTTAGAAGAATATGACCTTATGTTGTGTAAGGATAGGGTCTTGTTTCCATACAGACTTCTATTTTAGAAGGAATATGACCTTATGTTGTGTAAGGATAGGGTCTTGTTTCCATACAGACTTCTATTTTAGAAGGAATATGACCTTATGTTGTGTAAGGATAGGGTCTTGTTTCCATACAGACTTCTATTTTAGAAGAATATGACCTTATGTTGTGTAAGGATAGGGTCTTGTTTCCATACAGACTTCTATTTTAGAAGAATATGACCTTATGTTGTGTAAGGATAGGGTCTTGTTTCCATACAGACTTCTATTTTAGAAGAATATGACCTTATGTTGTGTAAGGATAGGGTCTTGTTTCCATACAGACTTCTATTTTAGAAGAATATGACCTTATGTTGTGTAAGGATAGGGTCTTGTTTCCATACAGACTTCTATTTTAGAAGAATATGACCTTATGTTGTGTAAGGATAGGGTCTTGTTTCCATACAGACTTCTATTTTAGAAGAATATGACCTTATGTTGTGTAAGGATAGGGTCTTGTTTCCATACAGACTTCTATTTTAGAAGGATATGACCTTATGTTGTGTAAGGATAGGGTCTTGTTTCCATACAGACTTCTATTTTAGAAGATATGACCTTATGTTGTGTAAGGATAGGGTCTTGTTTCCATACAGACTTCTATTTTAGAAGATATGACCTTATGTTGTGTAAGGATAGGGTCTTGTTTCCATACAGACTTCTATTTTAGAAGGAATATGACCTTATGTTGTGTAAGGATAGGGTCTTGTTTCCATACAGACTTCTATTTTAGAAGATATGACCTTATGTTGTGTAAGGATAGGGTCTTGTTTCCATACAGACTTCTATTTTAGAAGAATATGACCTTATGTTGTGTAAGGATAGGGTCTTGTTTCCATACAGACTTCTATTTTAGAAGAATATGACCTTATGTTGTGTAAGGATAGGGTCTTGTTTCCATACAGACTTCTATTTTAGAAGAATATGACCTTATGTTGTGTAAGGATAGGGTCTTGTTTCCATACAGACTTCTATTTTAGAAGAATATGACCTTATGTTGTGTAAGGATAGGGTCTTGTTTCCATACAGACTTCTATTTTAGAAGAATATGACCTTATGTTGTGTAAGGATAGGGTCTTGTTTCCATACAGACTTCTATTTTAGAAGGAATATGACCTTATGTTGTGTAAGGATAGGGTCTTGTTTCCATACAGACTTCTATTTTAGAAGAATATGACCTTATGTTGTGTAAGGATAGGGTCTTGTTTCCATACAGACTTCTATTTTAGAAGAATATGACCTTATGTTGTGTAAGGATAGGGTCTTGTTTCCATACAGACTTCTATTTTAGAAGAATATGACCTTATGTTGTGTAAGGATAGGGTCTTGTTTCCATACAGACTTCTATTTTAGAAGAATATGACCTTATGTTGTGTAAGGATAGGGTCTTGTTTCCATACAGACTTCTATTTTAGAAGGATATGACCTTATGTTGTGTAAGGATAGGGTCTTGTTTCCATACAGACTTCTATTTTAGAAGAATATGACCTTATGTTGTGTAAGGATAGGGTCTTGTTTCCATACAGACTTCTATTTTAGAAGGATATGACCTTATGTTGTGTAAGGATAGGGTCTTGTTTCCATACAGACTTCTATTTTAGAAGAATATGACCTTATGTTGTGTAAGGATAGGGTCTTGTTTCCATACAGACTTCTATTTTAGAAGGATATGACCTTATGTTGTGCAAGGATAGGGTCTTGTTTCCATACAGACTTCTATTTTAGAAGGAATATGACCTTATGTTGTGTAAGGATAGGGTCTTGTTTCCATACAGACTTCTATTTTAGAAGAATATGACCTTATGTTGTGTAAGGATAGGGTCTTGTTTCCATACAGACTTCTATTTTAGAAGGATATGATCTTATGTTGTGCAAGGATAGGGTCTTGTTTCCATACAGACTTCTATTTTAGAAGAATATGACCTTATGTTGTGTAAGGATAGGGTCTTGTTTCCATACAGACTTCTATTTTAGAAAGAATATGACCTTATGTTGTGTAAGGATAGGGTCTTGTTTCCATACAGACTTCTATTTTAGAAGAATATGACCTTATGTTGTGTAAGGATAGGGTCTTGTTTCCATACAGACTTCTATTTTAGAAGAATATGACCTTATGTTGTGTAAGGATAGGGTCTTGTTTCCATACAGACTTCTATTTTAGAAGGATATGACCTTATGTTGTGTAAGGATAGGGTCTTGTTTCCATACAGACTTCTATTTTAGAAGGATATGACCTTATGTTGTGTAAGGATAGGGTCTTGTTTCCATACAGACTTCTATTTTAGAAGATATGACCTTATGTTGTGTAAGGATAGGGTCTTGTTTCCATACAGACTTCTATTTTAGAAGGAATATGACCTTATGTTGTGTAAGGATAGGGTCTTGTTTCCATACAGACTTCTATTTTAGAAGAATATGACCTTATGTTGTGTAAGGATAGGGTCTTGTTTCCATACAGACTTCTATTTTAGAAGGATATGACCTTATGTTGTGTAAGGATAGGGTCTTGTTTCCATACAGACTTCTATTTTAGAAGGAATATGACCTTATGTTGTGTAAGGATAGGGTCTTGTTTCCATACAGACTTCTATTTTAGAAGGAATATGACCTTATGTTGTGTAAGGATAGGGTCTTGTTTCCATACAGACTTCTATTTTAGAAGAATATGACCTTATGTTGTGTAAGGATAGGGTCTTGTTTCCATACAGACTTCTATTTTAGAAGAATATGACCTTATGTTGTGTAAGGATAGGGTCTTGTTTCCATACAGACTTCTATTTTAGAAGGAATATGACCTTATGTTGTGTAAGGATAGGGTCTTGTTTCCATACAGACTTCTATTTTAGAAGGATATGACCTTATGTTGTGTAAGGATAGGGTCTTGTTTCCATACAGACTTCTATTTTAGAAGGAATATGACCTTATGTTGTGTAAGGATAGGGTCTTGTTTCCATACAGACTTCTATTTTAGAAGGATATGACCTTATGTTGTGTAAGGATAGGGTCTTGTTTCCATACAGACTTCTATTTTAGAAGGATATGACCTTATGTTGTGTAAGGATAGGGTCTTGTTTCCATACAGACTTCTATTTTAGAAGGATATGACCTTATGTTGTGTAAGGATAGGGTCTTGTTTCCATACAGACTTCTATTTTAGAAGGATATGACCTTATGTTGTGTAAGGATAGGGTCTTGTTTCCATACAGACTTCTATTTTAGAAGGATATGACCTTATGTTGTGTAAGGATAGGGTCTTGTTTCCATACAGACTTCTATTTTAGAAGGATATGACCTTATGTTGTGTAAGGATAGGGTCTTGTTTCCATACAGACTTCTATTTTAGAAGGATATGACCTTATGTTGTGTAAGGATAGGGTCTTGTTTCCATACAGACTTCTATTTTAGAAGATATGACCTTATGTTGTGTAAGGATAGGGTCTTGTTTCCATACAGACTTCTATTTTAGAAGAATATGACCTTATGTTGTGTAAGGATAGGGTCTTGTTTCCATACAGACTTCTATTTTAGAAGGATATGACCTTATGTTGTGTAAGGATAGGGTCTTGTTTCCATACAGACTTCTATTTTAGAAGGATATGACCTTATGTTGTGTAAGGATAGGGTCTTGTTTCCATACAGACTTCTATTTTAGAAGGAATATGACCTTATGTTGTGTAAGGATAGGGTCTTGTTTCCATACAGACTTCTATTTTAGAAGAATATGACCTTATGTTGTGTAAGGATAGGGTCTTGTTTCCATACAGACTTCTATTTTAGAAGAATATGACCTTATGTTGTGTAAGGATAGGGTCTTGTTTCCATACAGACTTCTATTTTAGAAGAATATGACCTTATGTTGTGTAAGGATAGGGTCTTGTTTCCATACAGACTTCTATTTTAGAAGGATATGACCTTATGTTGTGTAAGGATAGGGTCTTGTTTCCATACAGACTTCTATTTTAGAAGAATATGACCTTATGTTGTGTAAGGATAGGGTCTTGTTTCCATACAGACTTCTATTTTAGAAGGATATGACCTTATGTTGTGTAAGGATAGGGTCTTGTTTCCATACAGACTTCTATTTTAGAAGGATATGACCTTATGTTGTGTAAGGATAGGGTCTTGTTTCCATACAGACTTCTATTTTAGAAGAATATGACCTTATGGTGTGTAAGGATAGGGTCTTGTTTCCATACAGACTTCTATTTTAGAAGGATATGACCTTATGTTGTGTAAGGATAGGGTCTTGTTTCCATACAGACTTCTATTTTAGAAGGATATGACCTGATGTTGTGTAAGGATAGGGTCTTGTTTCCATACAGACTTCTATTTTAGAAGAATATGACCTTATGTTGTGTAAGGATAGGGTCTTGTTTCCATACAGACTTCTATTTTAGAAGGATATGACCTTATGTTGTGTAAGGATAGGGTCTTGTTTCCATACAGACTTCTATTTTAGAAGGATATGACCTTATGTTGTGTAAGGATAGGGTCTTGTTTCCATACATACTTCTATTTTAGAAGGATATGACCTTATGTTGTGTAAGGATAGGGTCTTGTTTCCATACAGACTTCTATTTTAGAAGGATATGACCTTATGTTGTGTAAGGATAGGGTCTTGTTTCCATACAGACTTCTATTTTAGAAGGATATGACCTTATGTTGTGTAAGGATAGGGTCTTGTTTCCATACAGACTTCTATTTTAGAAGGATATGACCTTATGTTGTGTAAGGATAGGGTCTTGTTTCCATACAGACTTCTATTTGAGAAGAATATGACCTTATGTTGTGTAAGGATAGGGTCTTGTTTCCATACATACTTCTATTTTAGAAGGATATGACCTTATGTTGTGTAAGGATAGGGTCTTGTTTCCATACAGACTTCTATTTTAGAAGAATATGACCTTATGTTGTGCAAGGATAGGGTCTTGTTTCCATACAGACTTCTATTTTAGAAGGATATGACCTTATGTTGTGTAAGGATAGGGTCTTGTTTCCATACAGACTTCTATTTTAGAAGGATATGACCTTATGTTGTGTAAGGATAGGGTCTTGTTTCCATACAGACTTCTATTTTAGAAGGATATGACCTTATGTTGTGTAAGGATAGGGTCTTGTTTCCATACAGACTTCTATTTTAGAAGGATATGACCTTATGTTGTGTAAGGATAGGGTCTTGTTTCCATACAGACTTCTATTTTAGAAGGATATGACCTTATGTTGTGTAAGGATAGGGTCTTGTTTCCATACAGACTTCTATTTTAGAAGGATATGACCTTATGTTGTGTAAGGATAGGGTCTTGTTTCCATACAGACTTCTATTTGAGAAGAATATGACCTTATGTTGTGTAAGGATAGGGTCTTGTTTCCATACATACTTCTATTTTAGAAGGATATGACCTTATGTTGTGTAAGGATAGGGTCTTGTTTCCATACAGACTTCTATTTTAGAAGGATATGACCTTATGTTGTGTAAGGATAGGGTCTTGTTTCCATACAGACTTCTATTTTAGAAGGATATGACCTTATGTTGTGTAAGGATAGGGTCTTGTTTCCATACAGACTTCTATTTTAGAAGGATATGACCTTATGTTGTGTAAGGATAGGGTCTTGTTTCCATACAGACTTCTATTTGAGAAGAATATGACCTTATGTTGTGTAAGGATAGGGTCTTGTTTCCATACATACTTCTATTTTAGAAGGATATGACCTTATGTTGTGTAAGGATAGGGTCTTGTTTCCATACAGACTTCTATTTTAGAAGGATATGACCTTATGTTGTGTAAGGATAGGGTCTTGTTTCCATACAGACTTCTATTTTAGAAGGATATGACCTTATGTTGTGTAAGGATAGGGTCTTGTTTCCATACAGACTTCTATTTTAGAAGGATATGACCTTATGTTGTGTAAGGATAGGGTCTTGTTTCCATACAGACTTCTATTTGAGAAGAATATGACCTTATGTTGTGTAAGGATAGGGTCTTGTTTCCATACATACTTCTATTTTAGAAGGATATGACCTTATGTTGTGTAAGGATAGGGTCTTGTTTCCATACAGACTTCTATTTTAGAAGAATATGACCTTATGTTGTGCAAGGATAGGGTCTTGTTTCCATACAGACTTCTATTTTAGAAGGATATGACCTTATGTTGTGTAAGGATAGGGTCTTGTTTCCATACAGACTTCTATTTTAGAAGGATATGACCTTATGTTGTGTAAGGATAGGGTCTTGTTTCCATACAGACTTCTATTTTAGAAGAATATGACCTTATGTTGTGTAAGGATAGGGTCTCGTTTCCATACAGACTTCTATTTTAGAAGGATATGACCTTATGTTGTGTAAGGATAGGGTCTTGTTTCCATACAGACTTCTATTTTAGAAGGATATGACCTTATGTTGTGCAAGGATAGGGTCTTGTTTCCATACAGACTTCTATTTTAGAAGGATATGACCTTATGTTGTGCAAGGATAGGGTCTTGTTTCCATACAGACTTCTATTTTAGAAGGATATGACCTTATGTTGTGCAAGGATAGGGTCTTGTTTCCATACAGACTTCTATTTTAGAAGGATATGACCTTATGTTGTGTAAGGATAGGGTCTTGTTTCCATACAGACTTCTATTTTAGAAGAATATGACCTTATGTTGTGCAAGGATAGGGTCTTGTTTCCATACAGACTTCTATTTTAGAAGGATATGACCTTATGTTGTGTAAGGATAGGGTCTTGTTTCCATACAGACTTCTATTTTAGAAGGATATGACCTTATGTTGTGTAAGGATAGGGTCTTGTTTCCATACAGACTTCTATTTAGAAGGATATGACCTTATGTTGTGTAAGGATAGGGTCTTGTTTCCATACAGACTTCTATTTTAGAAGAATATGACCTTATGTTGTGCAAGGATAGGGTCTTGTTTCCATACAGACTTCTATTTTAGAAGGATATGACCTTATGTTGTGCAAGGATAGGGTCTTGTTTCCATACAGACTTCTATTTTAGAAGGATATGACCTTATGTTGTGCAAGGATAGGGTCTTGTTTCCATACAGACTTCTATTTTAGAAGGATATGACCTTATGTTGTGCAAGGATAGGGTCTTGTTTCCATACAGACTTCTATTTTAGAAGAATATGACCTTATGTTGTGTAAGGATAGGGTCTTGTTTCCATACAGACTTCTATTTTAGAAGGATATGACCTTATGTTGTGCAAGGATAGGGTCTTGTTTCCATACAGACTTCTATTTTAGAAGGATATGACCTTATGTTGTGTAAGGATAGGGTCTTGTTTCCATACAGACTTCTATTTTAGAAGGATATGACCTTATGTTGTGCAAGGATAGGGTCTTGTTTCCATACAGACTTCTATTTTAGAAGAATATGACCTTATGTTGTGTAAGGATAGGGTCTCGTTTCCATACAGACTTCTATTTTAGAAGAATATGACCTTATGTTGTGTAAGGATAGGGTCTTGTTTCCATACAGACTTCTATTTTAGAAGGATATGATCTTATGTTGTGTAAGGATAGGGTCTTGTTTCCATACAGACTTCTATTTTAGAAGGATATGACCTTATGTTGTGTAAGGATAGGGTCTTGTTTCCATACAGACTTCTATTTTAGAAGGATATGACCTTATGTTGTGTAAGGATAGGGTCTTGTTTCCATACAGACTTCTATTTTAGAAGGATATGACCTTATGTTGTGTAAGGATAGGGTCTTGTTTCCATACAGACTTCTATTTTAGAAGGATATGACCTTATGTTGTGCAAGGATAGGGTCTTGTTTCCATACAGACTTCTATTTTAGAAGGATATGACCTTATGTTGTGTAAGGATAGGGTCTTGTTTCCATACAGACTTCTATTTTAGAAGAATATGACCTTATGTTGTGTAAGGATAGGGTCTTGTTTCCATACAGACTTCTATTTTAGAAGGATATGACCTTATGTTGTGTAAGGATAGGGTCTCGTTTCCATACAGACTTCTATTTTAGAAGGATATGATCTTATGTTGTGTAAGGATAGGGTCTTGTTTCCATACAGACTTCTATTTTAGAAGGATATGACCTTATGTTGTGTAAGGATAGGGTCTTGTTTCCATACAGACTTCTATTTTAGAAGAATATGACCTTATGTTGTGTAAGGATAGGGTCTTGTTTCCATACAGACTTCTATTTTAGAAGGATATGACCTTATGTTGTGTAAGGATAGGGTCTTGTTTCCATACAGACTTCTATTTTTAGAAGGATATGATCTTATGTTGTGTAAGGATAGGGTCTTGTTTCCATACAGACTTCTATTTTAGAAGGATATGACCTTATGTTGTGTAAGGATAGGGTCTTGTTTCCATACAGACTTCTATTTTAGAAGAATATGACCTTATGTTGTGTAAGGATAGGGTCTTGTTTCCATACAGACTTCTATTTTAGAAGGATATGACCTTATGTTGTGTAAGGATAGGGTCTTGTTTCCATACAGACTTCTATTTTAGAAGGATATGACCTTATGTTGTGTAAGGATAGGGTCTTGTTTCCATACAGACTTCTATTTTAGAAGAATATGACCTTATGTTGTGTAAGGATAGGGTCTTGTTTCCATACAGACTTCTATTTTAGAAGAATATGACCTTATGTTGTGTAAGGATAGGGTCTTGTTTCCATACAGACTTCTATTTTAGAAGAATATGACCTTATGTTGTGTAAGGATAGGGTCTTGTTTCCATACAGACTTCTATTTTAGAAGGATATGACCTTATGTTGTGTAAGGATAGGGTCTTGTTTCCATACAGACTTCTATTTTAGAAGAATATGACCTTATGTTGTGTAAGGATAGGGTCTTGTTTCCATACAGACTTCTATTTGAGAAGGATATGACCTTATGTTGTGTAAGGATAGGGTCTTGTTTCCATACAGACTTCTATTTTTAGAAGGATATGATCTTCTGTTGTGTAAGGATAGGGTCTTGTTTCCATACAGACTTCTATTTTAGAAGGATATGACCTTATGTTGTGTAAGGATAGGGTCTTGTTTCCATACAGACTTCTATTTTTAGAAGGATATGACCTTATGTTGTGTAAGGATAGGGTCTTGTTTCCATACAGACTTCTATTTTAGAAGAATATGACCTTATGTTGTGTAAGGATAGGGTCTTGTTTCCATACAGACTTCTATTTTTAGAAGGATATGATCTTCTGTTGTGTAAGGATAGGGTCTTGTTTCCATACAGACTTCTATTTTAGAAGAATATGACCTTATGTTGTGTAAGGATAGGGTCTTGTTTCCATACAGACTTCTATTTTAGAAGGATATGACCTTATGTTGTGTAAGGATAGGGTCTTGTTTCCATACAGACTTCTATTTTAGAAGGATATGACCTTATGTTGTGTAAGGATAGGGTCTTGTTTCCATACAGACTTCTATTTTAGAAGGATATGACCTTATGTTGTGTAAGGATAGGGTCTTGTTTCCATACAGACTTCTATTTTTAGAAGGATATGATCTTCTGTTGTATAAGAGTAGAGTCTAGTATACATACATAATTTCGTTGTATAAGGATATGGCCGTGTGTACATACAGTTATGTTGTATAAGGATAAATTCTAGTATACATACTTAATTTCGTTGTATAAGGATATGGCCATGTGTACATACAGTTATATTGTATAAATATATATTTGTGCAAAATGTAGATAAAAACGTTTCCTGTCCATATCCATTTATGTGTGCATAATAATGGAAATATTTTATACATGTCAAATTCCCCATTTGAGATTAAATGTGCAATAATTGATAGAAATATTCCGACTGTGTGTTGAAATAAAATTCTTAATTTCATTTGTACAATTTATAGAAGATGAAATTACAATAAACTTCAACGACAAACTAAGTGTGTATCCTTGGTATATGGCACTGTCTGTATAAAACGAACAAAACAGTCGCCAAATAGACGCCATGTTGGCTCGTTTGAATAGTTTAACGACGTTATCGCCCTTTTATATCAGACTGAATCTGTTTGAACACATCTGGTACATTTATATAATACAATCGTAAATTAATAAAACAAAAGAGTATTCAATTGTTTTTTTTCGAATGTGTTGCTTGATGTCTGTAGTACATTGTTTTTATTATAATGTATAACTCCAGAAGGGACAATAATATACAATACCTCATGAAACCATAACATGAAACTTAAGTCAAATATTTTAGAGAAATGAAATATTTGACAGATTCCGGATGTGTTAGCATGGTGATGTGACGTTAGAGTTTTGCAAATCCTGCAAATTACAGCAAGTTTCATATGTCCCATTGCGTGTTCGTGAGTGGCGCTGAAATATTGAATATCACAATTGTCTTAATTTAGTTTCTATAATTTAAACAATGGGTTTTCATGAGGTGTGCGATCCAGAAGACTATTACAACGCATCAATTCACACGTACATGCTCTAGCTTCTGTATCGCTTGTGGTAATGCCATATTTTAGTTTATTTCTTATTTATAAAAAAAAATACGACTTAAGATTATTATAAAAACTCAGCTAATATTTCCTGAAATGGATACTTTTTACTATTCTACATCGTCACCGACAGGTAGTCCGTAAGTTTGTCTCTCTTTGGCTATAGTACATTGTAGATTTGTATTTTCCTAATCAGTGATAATTCTATTTCTTATTTGTCTTCGCTACTAAATAGTATCATATTTGCCACAATTTTAAAGTCCATTTAAAAGTTTTGCGTTGATGGTTCTGTATTCTTATATTTATCTAGGTAACGCTTTATAACGTATGTACGTTTTCTGTACTAAAATGGCATTCTTTGGGGTTCATAGCAAAGTATAGATCAATAATTACTTTAGATAAAATTGTAAGTAATATATGTTTTTTTTTTCGTTTTTTTTATAAATATATGATGTATATACTAAACTGTATGATATGTATGCTGAATAAAACTAAAATTAGTATAAAACACGATAGAAAGTTTGGTTTGATAATCTCAAGTTTTATATAAACATTTATATGATGATCGTAACATACATAATAAAATATATACAAATGTGCACTTTGATATAAATGGAACAATATTATGAAAGTACACATATTTGAACACAAGTGATCTACAAGACAATATAGTCTTGTTGTCTATCCATCATTACATACAATGCATATCCTCTACAATTTCTCTGGTATTTATTCGCCCTGTAGCACATAATTATGGCGAGTGTAATAGCTGTCCTCCTATAGCAGTATACAGATTGTTATTTATCCAATATTTGATTGTCGATTAAACCATGTTTCTTTCTCACGTTACCAGTCAATTATTTAAATTCGACCCTTTGTAATCTCTTCTAACAAACTTAGAAGACAGTTCGTTCAACGATTTAATTTAGGGAGGGTACAGTATAGTGTTTATAATCTAAGATAACATCAATCCAGTTGTTATTCGTCACACCAAGCATTCTCATCTGTTTTATACGTTACATGAGAGTTTCCTCTCATGATTTAATACCTACAGATTTGTTCAATCATATAGTACTGTTATCTACTAACATGCGGAGAAAGGTAATAGAAAACATAACAGTGCAGTAAATAACAAATGTCAGATAACAGAAACAATAACGGTTTCAACATGTAACGTCATGATAGATTATTCTAAATTACTTTCTCTTTCAATCAAATAAAGGCTATTGATGCTTAACAAAATGCATACGTCTATCTTAAGGGTATAGAAAATGCCGATTGATTGAAAAGTTTCACGTTCACCAATGTCGCCGTTAGGGATTGAGCGCCATATACAGACAATATATGGACCTGGGAGAATGAACTTAACTGTATTAAAATTGACAGAATCGGTAATGACAGGAAAGAGGCCGGCAACAATCTCGCAATGACTTGTCTACTGTCAAAGATAGTCAATATTGTTAGTGATTGATACCAATTATGCGCCTCTCTCATAGCTTGTATGTGTTTTATATGTTAATATTACACTGTCGT
Organism: Panopea generosa; assembly: GCA_029582155.1. NCBI lineage: Eukaryota > Metazoa > Mollusca > Bivalvia > Adapedonta > Hiatellidae > Panopea > Panopea generosa. The sequence continues at coordinate 58,086,825 of CM055901.1, forward strand.
AGACTTGGGTAGAGATAAACGGATTAAGACTCTAATATAAAGAAGTTTGTCGCCTCTAGCAGTTATTTGATGAGAAGTGTCACATTTTTTTAAGATGGTAAACATCAGTCTCGTAATTTGATTAGTTTAGGATCTCCACTGATGTTATGTTCGACCGATTAAGAGATCCGGTCTCACTTTTACTAAACTTGAGATTTCTTTTTTTTAAAAAAATGCCATAACTTGATTTACATTAATCATTTTGCATGTTATCTTCGCTATTTAATAAAAATGTGTTTCGACTTCCATACTGTGAGGTCAGTTAATATTTAATGATTTTAAGCTGTCATTTAGAGAAAAATGAAATTTGAGACCGATTATTCTACAATTTATATGAGACAGTGTGTTCGTTTAGCGCTGATAGGGACGCATTATTTGTATATAAATACAGCTTTTATTAAAATCCTTATTTTAAATCTGGTAAGTGAAAGTTACAAGTTGAGGGATGGATTTTGTCCAGTTTTACTGCATATCTCGCATGAAAGCATTCATTCACACAACTGAATGTGATTTGCATAAGATATACAGTTTGTTTTTGTGCATGAGATATAATTGAAACAATTGAAAATGACATCTTTAACATATGACACTTTTCATGCCAATATGATTTTGACGACTTAAAATTACTGTCAGAACTTGAAGAGTAGAAAAAGTATGCATTGTTCACACCGGCGTATTACAGCAATTATTTTACTTATGACATTATTCCAATATTCTTTTCAGGTCCTTGTTGGCACGAAGAATCTCTGGTGAACGTTTGCAATGAAATCACTAGCGAGATTCCTTTACAGACTGTCGTGAAAAGTAAAGTATCACCAAGTTTCATCTTTTTATAAACAGTCAAACCTGTGTAAATAAGCATATCTATTAAGCATCCATTTGCCTTAAAGAGCCACAGTTTTAATCTTCGATGTCTATGCTTTCAAACAATTAACCAGTACTTTGCAACAACCTGTCTCAAAATGGCACTGTTGCTCTTTTCCTTGACTGGCTGCTTAAGACGGGTTTGACTGTAAATATAATATGCATTCTTTCATTTTTAACACTCAGTTTTAACAAATATCTGTTGATACACAATAAACGGATCCTCCGTGGTCGAGTGACCTTGGGCTGTGAATTAAAGAGTTTGCGCCTAGTTCAGTCCAAATATTTGAATATAATACTGTTAACAACAAGTTGTTACACATCCCAAAAGAACAGGGCTGCATTCGGCACCGTTAATCTGGTGCCTGGTTCCCTAAAATCATCGCGTACTGCGTGCTAATATGAGGTTGAGCCAGTGTCCAGAAAACATATGTTAGCAAACGTTCAACCAAACTGACTGAATTCAGACTCGTACTGAGCAATTCCTCCACCAATAAATCCGAATGGTTTATATAACACAAAACTGAAACCAAATGTCCATATTCCTTGTGTTCAGTACCAAGAGTATATCCCATTATCGTAATCAACATCGAATTAAGCAGGTAATAATGTCCTTGTCGTATATTTATATAATTAAATTTATTAATAAAAATGGTTCATAACTAAATAACAAATGTTTATTAACTATTTGTTTTTATTTACGATTATTATAATTATTACTATTATTATTTATTAAAATTATCAATAGTAGTAATAGTATTTTAATTGAAAAATAGTTGCAATGCTTTTTATAAATCCCATTTTAGCTGGAAAAAACACACGGACATTTGTACATTTAGTTTGATTATAATGTATACTTTATACGAGTTTATCAAATACTTTAATTACCATGGAGTATATGTAACGTTTATGACCTTACAAATATTTGTACATTTGTTATTTAATTATCGTAGACGAAATGTACATGGTCATGAACTATTTACACATTCTAAAGTTAAACTTCAATGTACTATTTTCATTTCTATAGTTTAATTACCATGGACTATTTGTATTTCTATAGTTTAATTACCATGGACTATTTGTATTTCTATAGTTTAATTACCATGGACTATTTGTATTTCTATGTTTGATTATCATGGACTTTTTATATTTCTCAAGTCTAATTATCAAGGATTATTTGTATTTCTTAAATCAAATTACCATTGGATGTTTGTATTTCTATAGTGTATTACCATGGACTATTTGTCACTCTATACTTTACTTATCATAGACTTTTTATATTTCCATAGAATATTTAACTGTTTTATTTGTATTTCTATAGTTTAATTATCATGGACTTTATATACAAACACCCGATGATATTAAATTATAGAAATACAAATAGTGCATGGTAACTAAACTATAAAAAGCACAAATAGTCCATGGTAACTTAACTATAGAAATACAAATATTCCTAGGTAATTAAACTATACAAATAGATGACTATATGTCACTCTATAGTTTAATCATCATAGACGTTTTGCATTTCTATGGATTTAATATCATGGACAGTTTTTTATATTCTATAGTTTAATTATTATTGAACATTTGTTCATTCTGTAGTTTAATTCCCATGGACTGTTTGTACGTTCTATATTTAATTATCATGGACTGTTTGCACATTCAATGGTTTATTTACCATGTTATATTTGTATTTCTATAGTTAAGTTAGCATGGACTATTTGTTTTTTAATAGTTTAATTCCCATGGACTGTTTGTACATGCTATAGTTTAAACAGCCTGGACTATTTGTACATTCTATAGTCTAGATAGTATAGACTATTTGCATTTCTATAGTTTGGATACCATGGACTGTTTGTATTTCTACAGTTTAAATATCATGGACTATTTGTACATTCTACAAATTAGTTACCATGCACTATTTGTATTTCTATAATTTAATTACCATGAAATATTTGTATTTCTATAGTTAAATAGCCATCGTCTATTTGTATTTCAATAGTTTAATATCAAGGATTATTAGTATTTCCACAGTTTAATTACCATGGAATATTTGTATTTCTATAGTTAAGTTATCATGGACTTTTTGTATTTTCATAGCTTAACTACCACGGACTATTTGTGCATTCTATAGCTTAGTTACCATGCACTAGTTGTATTTCTATAAATTAATTATCACTGGGTGTTTGTATTCTATAATTTAATTACCATGAACTATTTGTCACTCTATAGTTTAATTATCATAGACTATTTGCATTTCTATGAATTAAAGTTCGTGGACAGTTTTGTTCATTCTATAGTTTAATTATCATTGACTGTTTGTATTTATATAGTTTAAATTCCATGGACTATTTGTATTTCAATAGTTTAATTATCATGGACTATTTGTATTTCAATAGTTTAATTATCATGGACTATTTGTATTTCTATAGTTTAATTATCATGGAATATTTGTATTTCTATAGTTTAATTATCATGGAATATTTGTATTTCTATAGTTTTTCTTATCATGGACTATTTGAATTAATATAGTTTAACTGTCATGGACTATTTGTATTTCTATAGTTAAATACTCATGGACTATTTGTATTTCTATAGTTTAATACTCATGCACTATTTGTATTTCTATAGTTTAATTATCATGGAATATTTGTATTTCTATAGTTTTTTTATCATGGACTATTTGTATTGATATAGTTTAACTATCATGGACTATTTGTATTTCTATAGTTTAATTATCATGGACTATTTGTATTTCTATAGTTTAATTACCATGGACTATTTGTATTTCTATAGTTTAATTATCACGGACTATTTGTATTTCTATAGTTAAATTATTATGGACCATTTGCTAATTCTATAGTTTAATAACCATCGACTGTTTGTATGTATATAGTTTAATTACGATGGATTATTTGTATTTCTATAGTTTTATATTATGGAGTTTAAATAGTATGTGCTATTTGTATCTTATAGTTTAAATATCATGGAATATTTGTACATTCTATAGTTCAATTTCCATGAACTATTTGTACATTATTTAGTTTAATTACCATGGACTATCTGTAAATTCTATAGCTTAATTACCATGAACTATTTATACATTCTATAGCTTAATTACCATGGACGATCCGTACATTCTATAGCTTAATTACCATGAACTATTTATACATTCTATAGCTTAATTACCATGAATTATTTATACATTCTATAGCTTAATTACCATGAACTATTTATACATTCTATAGCTAAATTACCATGGACGATCTGTACATTCTATAGTTTAATTACCATGGACTATTTGTACATTCTATAGTTTAATTACCATGGACTATTTGTACATTATGTAGCTTAATTACCATAAACTATTTGTATATTATATAGCTAAATTACCATGGACCATTTGTGCATTCTAGAATTTAATTACAATGGACTATTTGTACATTTTATAGTTTAATTACCATGAACTATCTGTACATTCTATAGCTTAATAACCATGAACTATTTATACATTCTATAGCTTAATTACCATGGACGATCTGTACATTCTATAGCTTAATTACCATGAACTATTTATACATTCTATAGCTTAATTACAATGAACTATTGATACATTCTATAGCTTAATTACCATGAATTATTTATACATTCTAAAGCTTTATTACCATAAATTATTTATACATTCTGTAGCTAAATTACCATGGACGATCTGTACATTCTATAGTTTAATTACCATGGACTATTTGTACATTCTATAGTTTAATTACCATGGACTATTTGTACATTCTATAGCTTAATTACCATGAACTATTTGTATATTATATAGCTAAATTACCATGGACTTTTTGTGCATTCTAAAATTTAATTACCATGGACTATTTGTACATTTTATAGTTTAATTACCATGGACTATCTGTTCATTCTAAAGCTTAATTACCATGAACTATTTGTACATTCTATAGTTTTATTACCATGGACTATTTGTACATTCTATAGTTTAATTACCATGAACTATCTGTACATTCTATATTTTAATAACCATGACTATTTGTTCATTCTATACTTTAATTATCATTGGATATGTGTACATTCTATAGTCTAATTATTATGAATTATTTGTACATTCTATAGTCTAAATAGCATGGACTATTTGTACATTCTTTAGTTTAATTATCATAGACTAAAAGTACATTCTATAGTTTAATCATGTCCAACAATCGTACTCGTCATCGATATAACCGTGAAATAATTGCGTCGTCGCATATTCCTATAATTACATTATTAATAAAATTGTGCTATAACTTATGATAACGAAGGTATGGAATACCGTGGACTATTCGTACATGTTATTATTTAATCACATGGACATATGCACATTCTTTAGTTAATAACCATGAACAATTTCTATAGCTTGTAGTAACAATGGGTAATGTGTACACTTTATAGTTCAATTACCATAAATATTACGTACGTTCTTTATTGCAATTACTATGGAATATTTGTTCATTCTATAGTTAAATTGTAATGGACTATTTGTACATTTTATTGATGATTTGCCATGGATTAGTTGTACATTTTTTACTCTAAATACCATAGACGTTTATGTAAATTCTATCGTTAAATTACCACAAACTATACGTTCATTCTGTAGTTTAATTACCATATAACTATCTGTATTAGGTACATATTATATTTTAATTACAATAGACTATTTGTATATGCTATAGTTTTATTCCCAAGGAATATTCATACCATTTATAATTTAATTATCGTGGACTTTTTGTGCATTCTATAGTTTACTCACCATAGACTATTTGCGCATTCTATAGTTTAGCTACCATGGAAATTTCAAAAAGTATGTCCAGCAGCTGACAAAGCATTCGACCTAGTTCAGTTATAAAGTACAAAGTCCGACATGTGGGAAACAAAAATCGATGTTATATTCTAAAAATGGACTTTGATAAAAAAAATCAATGGGAGCCTTAACATATGCTTATTGTCAACTTTATCATATTATTAATGGATATTTTTAACTGGTTAAATTGCGTATGCCTTTTTAGAGTTCCTAAGTTCAGTATCGACGGTAACCATAAATGTCATAAATGTTTGTTTTTGTTTTTTTGAGCTTAAATATTTTGAATATTTTTTCTATTGTTACTAAATCTATATACCGTTTAAGTTGCTGTGAAAAGTGTTAAAACTACTTAAAAATGCAAGTTAATCTAATTCTATATACCTCTTTTAATAGCTTTCATAAGATTCGACATCACGCAAAATAGTTGATACATAGTATTTATAGAATGTCTGCATATTTTGTCTGCTGTTGACCGGACGTAAACAACCAACGATATTGATAAAGGATTAAGAATTCTGAAACGATACATTTGGACAGTTGTAGCAAACATCTAATCTAATAAAGGATCCTTAAGAAGTACAAAACGAAACAGAAGAAACTAGCCGACTCAAGTTTAAAGAGTCTGTGAATCATGAAACATACCTCATGTCAACAAAAACCGGCTTAAAACCTCAATCTCACTGCCCTGTGTAGTGTAGCAATTGAAGGAGTAGTTAGTGTAAAAGAGCTGGTTTTTGTACCTGTCAGGTAGGATTAAGTGTGCTAAATTACACCTTCAATCAAATAAAGCTATGTATATACAGATATCTGTATGATATCGTTTACAATTTAGAATGTATGAACACAGCTTCTCCCCAGGGTTTCAAATTTTAGGCAGTTTGAGTTAAATATTTCAAATTGCATAATATAACAAAAAATATATATATATATTTGCGAACTAACACTATTATTAACAATAATTTAATAGAATACAGAATTACAGCAAAACAATGTTGTGATGACAATGAAACTTAAAAAAGCTCGTTGATTTGAATCATGTTTAGACTTGTATAAATTCGGCCCCAGACAAATATTGTGACTTTCATACAGCAGTTGCGGCTTTAAGCATGGTGATATTTCATGACCACGACACAGCATTAATGTTGCGATGGTCAATATAAGAATGAAGGATTGATTGGAAGCACTAAAAGCAAGAAAGAAAGAAAACAACGTACTCGGTTTATTAAGTTTGTGAGTGAGGAGCAAAGAGTTTCTAAACACACCAATGAAAAAAACAAAAATAATGCACACTACTCTATCTAACTTTGAATTTATTTATTTTAGTAGGCAGTATTCCAGAGCCATGTCCATTCCAAGGTTCCTATACATTTTCTTACACAAACGGAAGCAGTTCTATCCAATGCCAGAAACCGCTGTCACAGATTCATGCTTGTGCAGATGAAACAAAATTCCGTTTCGTATATAAACACTGCAAAGGCATTCCCGGCACGTCAAACCAAGGTAAAATACATATATACAAATAATCGTGTTAAATCGGATAAAAAGGCCTACCTCCCGGTCCATGTACTAAATTACAGACCGAGACGTGACAATGCTCCGCACTAAAGTATGTGCATCATTTAAGAATATATCACAGAAATTTGAGGGATAGCTGATATTCATCAGAAAAGTGCAGAAATATTCCTAGTTTTATCGCTTATATAAGGAAAATGTTTAGGCCATTTGTATACACTTTCAAATTGTGGCCGTCTAATGAAGATTCAAGACGACCGATAATCTCCAGTGCCTGAGCAGACAGACCAATTACTGAAGATATGTCAGTCGACATAAATCACAAATAAATCAAGTGACTGGAAAATATAAACGATTTTAAGACTGTTAATGCTTCGTTTCACTGTCTTGTAGATTGCGGTTATATATAAAATAATTTTGTCCTACATAATATTTATTCTGACAATAACGCTGCTATAAATAGCAGATATAATTTTTGTTTTTCCATTTTCATTTTCATTTTTTTTTTCCTTGTTCTAGTACAAACATATCATGAAGAGCATACATTTTTTGTATGAAAATGCCAAATTTTATAGGTAAAATGTATTTTATAATTGAATTACAGCTTATAAAGTGTGAAGTGACTAATTGTAAATATATTTAACTTTATGAGTCTTGAAGGACAACCTTACAAAAATTTATGGAGGACATTAACGAATTAACAAACATCCATTTGATCAACATTTAAAAAATGCCGGTTTTCGTTGAAATTTACCTTAAATTTGGGTTTTGTAAAAATGGATTTTTAAAAAGGTAGCATAGAAGATAGTAAAGAACTATTTCAGAATTGTATGTGATTATTCGTCTGATTCATGGGACCAATGTATTAATACAAAACTGGATTATGTCTCACTATTGCAACAAATATGTTAAATTTGCACATATAGATTAGCCACCACTGTCTGGGGAAATATTCGATATATAAATGCCGATGATTTAGCTATCAATCATATAAGTGTAATATGATGTATTACTATGCTTCTTTTTAATTTTCAGAATTGCAGTTCCAGTGCCTGGCAACATGGGAAAATGGAGACAGGTTTATGTATGGAAAGTTTCTCCTGTTGAATTCGACAAATGAAGAAACCCCTGAACCTTTGTACAGATGTTTTGTAAGTGTCGTTTTAATTGGCTGGATTCGTACAAGATTTATTAGTAGTTTAACTAGAGACTTACGAAATACAAAGAGAAAGACAAGACGTAAATGATGGAAGTATTTATCATTTCCTTATGATATACTTCAGGAAGAAAAAAATAACAGGCTCAAGAAAATACAGGAAGGCAATCGAACAGACATTAGACACGATCTGATATGTATTTATCCAACAAATATAGTCCCAGCTGTGAGACACATACAATGGCGGCTTGACATACAATCAGACAGACAAAAACACAGACAAATAAAGCAGAAACAGACAGATGAAGAATATTAGCAGACAAAGAAATAAACACAAGTATATAAACACAGACAAGTATCGATAAAAACAGACAGAAAATATGTTTCCATTCAATAATATTAAAAATAAGTTATGAGTTACTTCAGTGGTAACAACATTTTTATTGAGTTGCAATACTAAATAATTCACATAGACGTCATAAACAGTATGTCAGTTTCTTCACTTATGTCAAATTTCAAGTGCTGAATAATTTAATAAAATATCCACTAAAGACCGTGCTCTATCAACTTATACAAGTAACGATGACATTAATTTTGAGAAAAATAAAAATTGGTAAAATAAAACAGTTATCTTCCGATATGATCATGCATTAATAATGTGCAAGAACAACTTCAAAGACGCCATTTATGGTACGGCCAAATATATCAAACAGTATGATATAAATACTGAAAAATGATAATTAAGTTTGCAACGACCCTATCTGTCATATAAAGTCAAATAACGGACAAGATTAATCGAAGATAGAGTTAAGCATATGATCAAAAAGATATATAGCATTCACAAATGACAAGACAAACAACAATCACATTAATGTATAGAATGATCCTTATATGTATAGTAAATATACAGAGGAAGTGACCACAGAGGTAACTACATCCAACATTGTTGCTCTCCCTCTGCACCCCCGTCCTTACATCATAAAACGAGACAATGTAAAAAGTATCCTAGCTTCATTATTATCTTACGAATACGGTAGCATGCATATAAACAAGTATATATATATATATGATGCAAATCAGTAATTCTCATAAAATATTTTCAAATCAAGAACTGAATTTCCATTTTACAAACATATCAGCTCAGCCTTGAGAGTGTACTTAAACTGGCATCTACCAGCATGAACAATTTTCTCTGGCTATACAGAGTGTTTTACGGAAATTTTTATTAGTTATTCGAGTCTTTATACTTCTGGGACGGTTTCTAAATTCGTTATTAGTGCACCGCCATAACGTTACAAATGTTAATTGTAAACGACATTCGCATTCAAGGAAAGGAACGAACTGCAACAGACAATAATTTGTTTGACTTAAAATGCATTAATATTATATTGGTTATGTGATATCACTATTCAGAAATTATTATCTGTAGTTATAGGCCGTGCATAATTTAAGGGTGCTTATGGGATTCACTTTAATATTATTCCGACAAAATTTATGGTAGATTTAGTTTACCAAACGTTACATAATATGGTCATTAATAAAACATTTATCACTCTGAAACGAGAAATCAGAAACTTGTCGGAACTTAATATTGTTTTCACGTATTCAATTTACACATAGCAATTTTACATTGTAACATTTGCATGGTATTCCGAAATTAATCTGCGGAGATCTAATGCCATTTTCATCACTTAACAGAAAATACACGGCATTCTTCGAACAGACTTGCATTTTTCAAACAATAGCTTTATATTAATTAGAATAATACTATAGGAATGATCATTAAAATTAAATTTTTAAATAAATGTTTCTTGTATTTACAAAGTAAGTATTTATTTGAAACTTCCATATTTAGAATGTTTGAACCTAGCTTTACTTGAGGCATTTACTCGTACCTCTTAATTCAGATTGATATTTAAGTTTTATATTACTATGCTATAAACAAACATGAAACATACATTCCACTTAAAGTATATGCACATATAAATATTATTTAGATATAATTGTTCAAAATGTTTAAATGAAATTTCATTATTACGTATTGCAATATGTTCCTTATATGTCCATACATGGAAGTTGATCGCTAATATATATAAAATAGTAATAATACATTTTAATGAACAGTTTGATGTGAAATAGCTTTTTAAATATCATACAAGTAAGTATATATAACCGGAGAATATAAACACTTCACATATTGATATTCATTAGTAAAAGCTTTATTTAAAAATTAAGAACTTTTTGTTTAATTTAAAATGAAAACTGCAACACTTTGGAATAATTTTATATTACTGTTTATTTTTTTTTAAAATATTCGTAAATTACAAGAGAACATGGCATCACTTATTTTGTGAAATATATATAATTTGTTACCCGCCAATGGATAAAGTGAAAACAAAATACGGGGAAAATTAGAAATAATGATGAATGAATGTCTCGTAAAATAAAATCATCTGATGGCTTTTCTTTCCTTTTCTTCAATTTCTTTTTTTTTCTATATCCAACAAAATCATTTCCTTTTTTTTAAAAGTAAAATGGTTCTTTGACGCAAATGAATATGTTTTGTAAATGTAAATTGATATCATGAATATGTACTTCAGTATATAAATATATTTTTAAAAATAGCCAGTAATATCAGCTTCATATTCTTGTCACAGATGCACAGTTTTTATGGAACAAATGGTGATATGTCGATGTCTGCTGATGCAACTTGCCAAGGTTTACAAAGCCCGGAGTTAGGAGTCTTAACAATGAAGTTAAATAAAGGTATTGTTTTGAATATTTAGTGTCATTTTTATGCCATAAAGAGCTAACAGTCTCTTGGCCAACCTAAATATTACTTTTTGGATCTTGAAAGAATAACTAGTACGTAAGGCAGTTAGACGCAATATCGTATATCAATCATCTTTGAGATTGTGGCTGGGCGGAGATTCGAGCTCATGAATTCAGTGTTGATGGTCAGACGCGCTACTGACTGAGCTAACCGGACCCAGCTAAAGGTACTGCAATTATATGATTATACAGTTCAAGGCTTTATACATTATAAATCGATGAGGTAATTGGAGGTTTAAATAGGAAATTTGGTGATTTAATATAATTTTTTTCTATACAATAGACGTGTTGAATGGTTAAAGACTTGTACTGGCGAAAGAAGACCTCGGAGGTATTCTGAGTATGCACACTGCCCCTTAACAATGATGTGCGAAGCAATAGCTCGTACAATACTTAACTAAATATTTAAAAGCTCGAAACAGGTAAAATGTTATAAATGTATGTCGAAACAAAAGGAACAAGCATATTTAGTTAATACATTACCATAAGCAATGTCAGTCATACAAGTGCAATAAATGGACATGCAAGTCAAACACTAATGTACAAATAACTGCACAATCGGAGGAGGCGGTAGCAAATTAGACAGAATGTTAGCTTCTCACGTCGTAGGTTGGACTCAACGTTTAACTCGATGTCCTCACAAAAACATCCAGTACTGTTTCTACTCATGAACGAGATCGAGATTCATTTGAGCTCTAGGCTTTTTTTGAAATCGAGCTTAAATTAAATAGTATAGATAACCTGCTTTTCGTTATTATAATACAGTGATCTGACGGTGACACTTTGCTCGAGAGCTAGGCTGGAGGCTCATGTTAACTAGCTTTAATATCTCCAGTTGCGAATTCTGCTACTTTGCGTTTGTTTAAAGGCTTATGTCACTTATTGTATGTATATATTGTAATGATTCTATATGGATTATGTATGTTGAGACGTCAGACGTTTGTGTCTCTCTTCTATTCTTGCTGTCATATTAAACAGCGCTTCAGAACAATACAATGCCTTCTTTAACACTTTAATATGTATGTTAAATGTTTTCGTGATATTTCTGCTTAAGATATGAGCCCACATACGAGAGGGAAATGCACTTTCCCGGGGCTTCTTGCTCTAAACCACCAAAGGCAATGGCGGGACCTTACAGGTACTGTAGCAGTTGAGGTGAATGCTGGATTGGATATGCTGAAAATCAGAGACAGAATGTCTGATGTTATCCTGTATAAAGGTACTTTTACTTACAATCATTATATGAGTATTTTATGAAAAAGCAAAATGTATGATTAACGCCAAATAGTTGGGACTTTCTATTCTAACGTTCAGCAGATTAACTATTTATCTCAATGTTGAAAGGCTGTTAGGTACAATGCCATCGCGAGAATGGTAATAGTATGTTTAATACAGACAAATCAAAGCAAAACAGAGTTTGTATGGCAAACCAAATAGGCACTAAGACAATAATTAATAATTCTATTCGTGCAAATTCATGTTTCTTACATATATAACATAATGAGCGATGCTTAACTGTGTAAGATATAAACATTGGACCTATTATATATTGTAATCGTCTTGCACCGTTTTTGTTCATATATGCAATTAGTATATCTCACTGAAATAGTCGAAAGTGTCCATCTGCAAATTAGAGCAACAACACTGTATCAAAAACAATGATTTATATCAACCGTTTTAAAAGTTACATTGACAGTAATTATTTACTGCAAGTGTAGTATACCACAAAAGTATCATTTAGTGTGTTATACAATTACTCATACACTTTAGTGTATTATACAATTACCAGTAATTGTACCGTACAAATTACAGTCAATATACATTTACGAGCAAATATACATATAAGCTTTATTTCAGAGTCCGCCTCTACCTCAGAGATTCGAGAGGTGTTCCGATGTTTAAGTGACCTTAAGAATGTAGACCAGGCCTCAGCAAATCAGTTTATGACCTTTTCAACCAGCGATGATTGGTAAGACTATTATCTATTATTACTAGGAAAGGTAGCACGTACATGTTTTGTATTTCAACCAGCGATGATTGGTAAGACTATTATCTATTATTACTAGGAAAGGTAGCACGTACATGTTTTGTATTCAACCAGCGATGATTGGTAAGACTATTATCTATTATTACTAGGAAAAGTAGCACGTACATGTTTTGTATTTCAACCAGCGATGATTGGTAAGACTATTATCTATTATTACTAGGAAAGGTAGCACGTACATGTTTTTTATTTAAAACTTGACAATTACATATATTTTAAAGCTATATAATCTTCATATCTAATATCTAATGTGAAATATAAATAATAACATTCTTAACTAAATAACAGAATAAACATAATATATAAGATAAATAAAATGACTACATAACTACATACATTCATTATTACTTTAGTTAATAACTTAATAACTACGTATCTTAATAACAATTTACTTAACATCTCAACTACATAACCAAATAACTAAACAGCTACCTATATTAAGAAAAAACATATCTTAATAATTACTACATTAATAACTATAAACCTAAATATAAAAAAAAATCACAAAATGTATAACCAAATATTTAAATAACTGAGGTAAATATATGTATAAAATAAATATACAATCACAACTATCAAAATATCAAAAACAACTAGATACATGTAACTTGACATAGTTACTCACATAATGACTTCATACCTGATAATAACTGCACATTTTAAATCAAAGTACTAAAGTACT